>JABFEA020000002.1:20457503-20471915 GCA_019775915.2 Cyphomyrus plagiostoma
TTCCATCAATTAGTGCCGCTCGCGATTTGTCATTTCCTGTCCTCCGAAGAACACGCGGAACATGAGCTCGGCCTCCGCGATGTCAATACGCTTGTTAACATAACTTTCAAAGACCCCCCCCCGCACCCAACTCCTGCTGGCTGAAAAACAAAACCACCATCCCATCCTCGTGCAAATGGCGCCAGCATCCCAGGATGTGGCTCAGATACGCAGGGAAGGAATCGAATGATGAGTCAAACCGGAATCCATACCTGAGGAGGCTTGAAAGGCTTTTTTGTAGATTTTGTGCTGTTTCAGGATGTTTATTGGGGAGGCCGGGGCACAGACAGAGGGGGAGAAATAAAGGGGCGCCCTGAAGGAGCCCCGCCCAGCCCTTTCAGCCTCAGCGTGGCCCAGCCCTCTTGAGTGAGCCGCTATTGTGACCCAGAAGGGGGAAGAGACGAGAGCTTTAATTACCTCGTCCTCTCATTTCCAGAGAACTCCTCATCTTCCTGAAACTCCCCAGATCTCCAAATCCTCCCCTTTTGTGTGGTTGGGAACTAGTGTGTGTGTGTGTGTGTGTGTGTGTGTGTGTGTGTGTGAGCGGGTATACCTTACCTTATTGGGACACAATGTCCCCACAACATGATGAATGCCCATTGTTTTTCCCCTTAAAAATCAAAAACTCTTGTATTTTGATTGGTTACTTATAGTTATGATTAGGGCTGGGTGGGGGTTATGGTTGTAATAGTTAGCGATAGCATTTTTCCCATAGAAATGAATGAGCGGTCCCCATAAAGACATGTTTACCCAACAAGTGTGTGTGTGTGTGTGTGTGTGTGTGTGTGTATGTGTGTGTGTGTGTGTGTGTGTGTAAGGGTGGACAGAGATGGAGGCGACAGCATAGTTGAGGGGCTGCAGAGGTGAAGCCCAGGTAGGAAGCGTCAGAAGCGGGAACAGGTTAGACTGCCCCACAGACTGCCAGGCGTGACCTTATGCCGTGCCACCCATACTGATACCTCCTGCACCACGGCTGCTCACTTCCCATCGGTAACCGGCCCAAAGCTGTCGTCTCCTTGCACCACCAACAGGCCACTGACTGCTGCAGCCCTCCCGATCAAGTGTGCCGAGAAATGAGGAATCCAGACCGCCATAACAGTACCCCCCCACACTGCACTCCCGTCTCTGTGCTGAGATACTCGCCGGTGGAGGATAAAAGGAAACAGATGGTCGGTCTACTTAAAAACTGAGCCGGGCCTCACTTCTTGTCGCTCCTTAACTACTCCACCCGTCGGAGAGGAGTCAGGGAAAGACAGATGTCACTGCATATGGTTTCCACCAAACGGTGTCGTTCGGCAAGCCGACCGACACCTCCCAGAGTCCCCCCCCCCCACACACACACACACACACACACACACATTACAAGCCTCACTGTCTGCGGTCCAGGGGGTTGGGGGGGGTCAGGTGTCCTTAATACTGAAAAGCAAAGACCGTGGAGCGCAAACAGCGCTCTAGAAGCTGCCCGCACCAGGAGACAGGCGGCCCATTAATAAAGCAATTAGTGGAGGGGAAGTAGGCGTCGCATCCCTGTGGAATCCTCTCATTAGTGGCCGATCTGCGGCACGCCATGCCAGCCAACCTTTGTAGTCGCTGTGTGCCCACGTCCGTTCCCCCGGCGTTCGCAATTAAGAGTTTTCCCGTTCAAATGGACATTTCTTTCCCCCCCCCCCCCCTCAGATCATATGCTTGATTCCAGTTAAATAGACTCACTCACTAAATGCGAGATTAGCATAACACCGTGCTTTTTTAAATATATTTTTCTGTGGGGTGGTAATTCGGATGAAAGAAAAAAAGAAAAAAAAAAGTCTCTGGCTTTGGTCTGGAAATTCGGCCTGGTCTTAATTCAAATGGGAAGGTAATCAATACTCACACGCACATTAGTGTTAGAATTAGCACTGGTGTGTGAAACACCCCGGAGAGGTAAAAAGTCACCAGTGCGCTTTAGTGATGCTGGAATGCAGGTCAGGCTATGTTAAGTTTCCCAGGCCAAGTGTGGGATCGACACCGGCACATGGCATTATGGGATGCAGAGGCCTCCAGCTGACAGGGGAGTTGTGTAGTTGGTATTCAAAGTGTCATTGTTTCAGTGTTTATAACAGATGAGAAAAAGAGTGAAAAACAATACAATGAAGTCCTATATGGCAGGAAAAATATTAGCATTCGCACTCGAGCTCCAGCTTGGGGTGCTGGGCGGGAGTGCTGATGGAGACGAGCGGGGTAAAAATACCTTCCTCTCGCAGGCAGAGGTGCCAAGGCCCAGGGCAGAGGGAGGTGGGGGGGGCGAGGGGATTGGTGGAGCTCCACGGAGGCGCGGAAGGCCCAGAGCAAACAATCTGTCGTGACAGCGAAGCTGCACCTTCATTATCGGCCCACACCTTCTCCTCATCAGCCCGGCCGGCTGGCAGCTGAGGCGCCAACGCTGAGTCGTCACTGCCGCACGGCATCATGGGAGTGGGCAGTGCACCTCCTCCCATTCAGCCACCCACTGCAGACCCAGGTACGTCCACCATTCTCACGTGTGCTGGGAGATACATGGATTTTTTGACATTACATACAGTCATTCAAGTACAGCTACAGACATACACATGTAACAAGCATTCGCCCTTGGGCGAGAAGCATTTTGTCGTGTTACACTGCACAGTTGGGGACTACGTGCCGGTATATGTCGGAGGCCAGCTGTCATGCCTTGCCTCGTGCATGTGCGAGTGTGAGTGTGTCCTCCATTGGTGAGGGAGGTGGCCAGCCCGGGTCTTTTCCAAGTTCGAGACACAGAATGCCGCTGCTCTCGTGCGCTGGCTCAGTTCCGTAACCGAAGCAATTTAACGTGTAGAAGCATGGCAGGGACACAGTAATTCTGCCTATTATTCCGAAGAAAGCCACTTCAGCAGGCAGGGGTGGGGTGGGGTGGGGTGGGGGGTGTGATCTGGAGCCTTGTGGAAACTGAGTAGAATTAGTTTCCTTGACAAGTGAGATCATCAAAAGGTTCTGACACAGGACCTCCGGGGGTCTGGCTGCTCAGGCCTGAGAGGGGCAGCCAGCGATAGACCTGCCCTGGGGCATTGCAGGTGCAGTACTGAAAGAGCACTGAGGAAAAGGGGAGCAAAAATAAATAAAATGAGCTGCAAGGATTTTAGAACGAAAGAAGAAAAATGAAGAGAAGAAGAGCTTCTTCTTCTTCAGGAAAGCTGCTGTTTTCCTGAGGTGAGGTACTCTAGTGCCCAGCCTTCAGTAAAAGGGAGGATGATTACTATACTACCTGAGCCTGTCACCATGCACTGAAGTAGCGTGTGTGGGGGGGGTGTATAAGTTACATTGTGGAGACGAGATTTCCTCCCAAAACCTATAAAACCTTTTTACGTTGTGGGGACATTTCGTCATCACAAGGATAACATCAGATTTACAAAAATCGGTAACTGTGCCAAAGTGCCAAAACTCTTGTACTTAGTTTGGTTATTTGTGGTTAAGGTTAGGGCTGGGTAGGGGTTAAGGTTGTCATTTCTTAATTTTTGTTTTCCCCATAGAAATGAATGTAGAATGCCCACAAAAATAGGACAACAAGTCTGTGTGTGTGTGTGTGTGTGTGTGTGTGTGTGTATAGGTAACGGAATGGCCCACATAACCGCAGAGGTGAGACCTGAGTCCACAGGCATATTTCATATCCAACAGGCAGCCAACTCCAGGTTAAATATCCAGTCATATAAACTGATAAATGACCAAAACCCTTAGGTATTCAACTTTCTTTAACTTCCAATCAGTAGCCAAACACTGTGCCCATCTTCCGTGCTACTAGCATGTGCCCACTTCCCTCCCCTGAGTCCCCATACCAGTATCTCTATTTTGTTTCTTGTCCCCAGAATTCAAGGCCAACCTCTCACAGATTTAAATGCCATTTCAAGAGTCACTGTTTACACTGGAACTTCTATACATTTCCAAGTGAGATGCTGATTGGCTGTCAACTTCCAGACGTCCTCCTTGCTCTTACGCCTATTAGACTATCAAATGTGCCACAGGCAAACATAGAACACATTGCACTATTTGAATACACGAACAATAAATTACCATAAACAATACACTAATAAAACACATTAAAATATGACAAAGTCACAGGCTAATTATGTACAGTCAAAACTAGAGATTCAGATTCCGTTACCGTCACTGCTTGCAGTCGCATAACATAAATTATTATTTAAGCACCCAAAGACTCTGAGGGAAAAAAAGTTCTCACAAACGGGTTTTCCTGCTAATTACAAAACAGTGTCACAACACCCATTCCTGTGAAAGGCTCGTCTTCTTCCTGTTGGTAAGTGTTAGCTGTCTCCTCAATAAAAATAATTTAGCTACAAATTTCCACTTAGAACATTTGCACATTTCAGAATATCCTGTGTCAGGCCTTAAAGACAAAAAAAAAAACATAAAATAAATAAGCCCTGAAATTTTGCAGGTGGAATATTGTTAATTACCTCTGATCCGTTTGCTTGCCTGTTGATGGCCCCTCATCCAAACTAAAAACAACAACATTAAAAACATGCCTGTCGTGTGATACCAATCAACATAGCACTTATGGCAAAAATGGATAAAATGACAGGGGATGTATACAATTCTGTTACGCTGCTCGATCGGCCCCGCTAAGAAGCCCCCCCCCGAAGCCCAGCCCCCCAGTTTTGTCTCCCAATGCCCTGTCTGTCCTCACTGAATGGAAAGGCTCGCGTGAGCAGTGTGAGTCGTGTGGCCTGCTTTGGGTAGGACAGTGCATTGGGGGGAAAGGCTTGCCATTGCATGCCATCTGTCCCCGACTCTGATGCTTGTACTAATTACTTCTTCTCCCTTGGCTAATGCTCCCTCATTAGGCACCAGGAGCATGTGCAATCGACACAAGCGCCGAGAAATTTGCACTAAAAACGCTAGCTGGAGCCATAATGGGACCAGAAAATCTGTCTGGTGCGAAAGGCAATTCACACTCGCGGCTAAACGCTCATTTTGCCTCCCCTCTGTCTGAAATCCGCCCGCCATCCGCCAAAACAAGGCAGGCTTCCGGTGTCAGGATCCCGCTCTGAGACGCAGGGAGCACCCTACTCTCCTCTGTCTGAAATTCACGCCATCCGCGAAAACAGGGCAGCTTCCGGTGTCAGGATCCCGCTCCGAGACGCAGGGAGCACGGTGCTGCCCTCTGCACCAAAGTTGCTCCCACTCAGACAAAAGTAAAAAACTAGAGGAGAAGAAACCAAAAGGATTGGGAAAGGGACACAGTATTTCAGGCATACCAATTAGTATGAACAGTTCCTATAGCTAGACAGCAAATCAGACACACAAAAAAATTCTTTAAATCAATCTTTAATTTGGGAAGCATTTACCATTAACCGTCAGGAAAATTTAGTAAAAGAGCTAGTTAGAAACCCCTTTCTAAAACATTTTATCAGTAACTTTTATCCTGTTATTAATAAATCTGAATCTTGGCTATTATTTTGACATTATTTCTTGTGGAGATGGTGGATCTAGTTTAAAAGCCTTTAGCCTAGGCTTATGTAAACTCTTGGCCTCAACTGTATCAATACACAGATCATCGGCAAGACATTCTTAGTTGACACAACCTCAGAAAAATATACCAAGGAGTACCCTTGCCTGGTCAGCAAATATACTAAGGACCTCCCACGCTTCCCAGTGGGAAAAGTATACCATCGCTTGCCAGAGGATTTTCTTTGTAAATCTATCACTCATTGTAAAAATGGTTGGAGATCATTGCTTTGGGACATCCTGCCCCCTCCAGATCCTTATTTTTTCAATCCTGACAGACACATCAATGTCATGCTCAACGTTCTGCAGCCGTCTCACCTCTGACCAGGGCTGACACGCAGACTCAGAACAATAAAACGACACCTGGCCATTGGATCCTTTGAAGGTGTTTAGCGTCATACCTGCCTATCCACCCAGCATGAGCCCCAGTTCACCTTGAGCACAGAGACTGGGACAGGCGACCATTGTGGTCATTAGCTGGTTTAGTGGAATCTGCAAGTGCTGCAAATAGGCCACTATCTCTGCTTAGATCTCATACATCCAAGCGGACAATGTGTCCGTCATGAGAACCGAGGATTACACACAAGCCGCAGAATGAGGGCTTACCCAGCTCAGCACTACTAATTGAGACTTGGGATCTTCCTGTTAGTTTTGAGTAACTGTCTTCATCTGTGTACTCCTGGGTGTGCCTGAAGAATGTGGTCTGTGGCGTTTTTTGAGGTGGGGGTTGGATTTGTAGGACTGGAAGCATTGGATACTAAGATTTCCTTCTTGCAGCACAGGTCTTGTAACTTCAAAGGTGGCCAGTTTACCTTTAAGACCGAAGTCATGTGACCTGTGATTGAGCAGAGGTGGTGAGGTCATCAGTTAGGTTCGTAGCTGTCAGCACCCTCAGACTGGCAAGCAGTCCGTGAAGTGGGTCTCTGAATGCACCATTGTCTGGGATCTGCCACTGAAGAACACTACACACAAACAAATGGTGTTTTAAAGAAATGTAGCATTACTCCATCAGCTAAGGTAGAGTATAGACGCTCCTCTACTTACGAATGAGATACTATCCTAATGGCTGTTCATAACTTGAAATGTTCGTAAGTCATTATTCAGCATCATTAGGGTATACGCAAGTACAAAGAACTAGAATTAGGAGTAGCGGCCAGAAGTCGTACTGAGCAGAATTGGCGTGCAGAAAAAAAATGATGCTGCAGATAGGAAACCCAAGGAACACAATTTGGACTAACAGTCCTCTTCGTTCATATGTCTGAGGGTGTACTCACACTAGGCATGGATGCCGTGAACCGGGCCCGAGTACGATTGTCCCCCCTCCCCACTCCCCCTCTGGCCTGCACTCACATGGGGTTTCAGCAGTCGTGCCGGAGCACGCTTACGTCATTATGGTGCGACGGTTTCAGGATAAACAGAAAGAGCGGCGCTCTCGCTGAACGCAATGGAGTCCATCGCTCTGGTTACTTTGTCCACAGACCTCTCACAGCCTGTTGCTAAACGGGTCTATCAGTTTTATGGCACGAAAATTTTCACGCAATCGTGCTGCTCGGATGATGAGGATTGCAAGGTACCAGCTGAAGTGCACCAAGGACTTTGCAGCTTTGATTACCGACTACAATTCCCGTACATCGACAAGGTGAGAATTAATGTTGGTTTTGGAGGGTCGCAAAAACGTGACGTCGCGCACCCTGTTTCGTGCTCCAGCACGGTTAGCGCTCACACTACATGCGAACCGCGCCCGAGTCCAACGGAACCGTGCTCTGGCACACCTCTTCCAAGTGGACCAGGGACGGCTAAATGAACCGCGCCCAGGCACGGTTCGGAGCACTCACACTAGTCAAATGAACCACGCTTTGGTGGTCAAACGCACTCGGGCACGGTTCAAACTGTCTAGTGTGAGTACACCTTGAAAGTTCATAAGTTGAAAGTTCGTAAGTAGAGGAGTGTCTGTATTTACAACATTACACCATATATAGCACCAGAGTGGATTCCTTATTTTCTATATGCGTTACTAGGAACAACAACTGTCAGCCTATTAGCCTTAATGATGTGTAGTCATTGTGAATTATAAGGTCATCCTGGCATCAAGCTAATCTCTGCACTGCTCCCAGCAGAGACTATGAAGCATCTGAAATGGTAATATTATTCAACTGAGAGATGTTACATCAAACTCAAGACAACCAAGTGGGTCCTGGAAATGGGTTACCGTTTAACCGCAAACCGCAGAACAGTATCAAAGTATTTTGTAACAGAACTTGCACTCAGGAAGCCTTTCTGTTGTGGCTGAGGGCTCCAGTAACTCCAATTGCGCTGATCATTTGCATTACCTTGCGGCACAACACAACATAATTCCAGCTGCTCTAGTGGTTGAAACAGAAGCTGCTTCACATCCTATGTACCCTATAGCAAAATATCAAATACCTAAACATTTATGGTACAACCCCAGGCTATATAAACAGAGATGAAAAAAACATAAAGTTACACTGTGTCACAGTACCTGATGTGGGTTTTAATGTCTGCTTAGCAGCTAAGTGAAGGTTAGCCCCTGATGTTATTAGCAGAGATGCTTAATCAGGAAGCCTTATAGGGTGCTGGCCAATGGCTGGAGAGTAGCCAGGTTGTAATGCATTGTGGGCCAGAAGCCCGCACGGGATCAGAAATGTGTACATCGTTTGGGAGACAGTATACCCTGGTTCAGTGGACTATCTTAGCCACCTGTTGTAACTCTGAACTCAGTGTTTGTCTGCTATGTCAAGGCATGGATAGCAGAAAACCCAGAGAATCAAAGAACTAACCCTAACCAGAGTCAAATTCCTAACCCTAACCAAAGATTCAAGGACCTAACCCTAACCAAACAGTCAAAGACCTAATTCTAGCCAAACAGTCAAAGACCTAACCCAAATCCTAACCTCATCCATCTTCCAACCACATATTCTGGATCGGAGTGAGAGCCCATTCCATAGGGTAAAGGGCAGAGGTTCACCGAGCACAGGATGCTATCCAACACAAAGCACATACACAACTGGGGATTACTTCATGTCTTTGGACTGTGGAAGGAAACTGATTTAAGCATAGAAAACCTGCACAACACAGGAGTTACACACAGAGGTGGGATACAAACCCCAACCTTGGAGGTGTGAGGAAGCATTGCTGTACACTGAGCCACCTTGCCTCTGGACGTACATCAAGAAGATAATTTATTCTTGACTTAATTACAGGAATATTGGATGATAAGTGGCTGGATTCACTTTTATAAATCTCATATTTATAATTCCCAGAGTGAATGTCTGATTATTTCTCCAGGTCACTTCAGCCACTGATATTCAACTTATCGACCTGATTAAAATCCAAAAAGTCTTCTGGCAGAGGGGTAAAATCATCCAGTCTATGATGTTTAAACCACTCAGTGCCATGTAGGGTAGCCAGGGAAGGGAAGCTCCATACAACGCAGAATTTTACATAACGCCACCTGCCTGTCAACATGACCTATTTAAAACAGGTTCTAGGTTCCTCAGCGCGGCGGACGGGCCGCTGTGACGCCAAACCGCTAGCTCCGTGTCACTCGAGTCTCACTTGTGCCATCGATTCAGCGGATCCGGATGCTGATCTGGAAAGAGCAGGAGTAGGCGTGTGGATTCAGAGATGGACGCCGGGTAGAAGCGTTCCCAAATCCACCTCCACATGCGCTTTCGTACAAGGTGTCCAGGCAGACTCAGAGATCCGCTATTGTATAAAGATGAATAATCTCATCTGCCGAGGGGAATGGCGTAATAAAAGGCACCATCTCCCAAACAGATACATAACGGATCATCCATCACTCTCCACTGGTCCTGTACCCGATCATAGTGCTTCACATCCGACCAATAATACGAGTTTCATATTATTACTGCCTTCATCAGCTCATTTGCAAATACTCCAAGCTTTTTGCACCATAAACTTGATTGTTCTATTTATTTTTCTATGTGTTGATTATTTGTACATCATATTTATTTCACCACCTCAATTCTACTTTTATCATTTATTGTTTTTATGCATTTTTTCCTCTTGATTATATGTTTCATTGATATGTCTTGCTACCACTTGCACCAAAGAAATTCCTTGTACTTTTTTACCTGACCAGTAAGGATTCTGACACTTACCCCTGTATTTCTGACACTCCTGTGTTTTTTATTTTGAGGGGGGTGGGTGTCTGGACTACCCAAACAATATGAAATAATAATGAAATGAAATAATCCTTCATTTGCCATTTCAACAGGTATGAGTACAAGTAAACTGGAATGTATCACTTACCCCATCATGCTATCCATGAGATACTTGTAACATTGCATATTTTTCTGATTTTCTGCTTATCTCGTTTGTAGTAGCAAGTGTTTCAGGATCAAGTCAAAACTCGTTGGGCACTGAGGGAGAATCAAACTACACATGTTGTTAGAGTCCAACCCACTTCTGATGCTTCCATCTCCACCACATGCTGCCCTCTCTTGGCTGGAGGACTAAAGTTGGCTCAAGTCTTTGTACCATGTCTGTTTCCAACCTTTTCCCTCCAGCCCTTGACACATCATCATGCCATTCAGTTACGCAACACCAGAGGGCATGGTGCCTAAGGAACAGAAATGATACCAGAAAAATACTCAGAGGGACATGCAGCTTTATACTTAAATTGTTCAAGTGCCTCCAGATTAGAAACCCCACTTCCTTCAAATAAAGGAAACATAGCAGATCACATTAGAGACCCCATTTTAGAGCAGCTCAACTGTAGGGATTCCTGCAATCAAATCCTACAACTAGTTGACTGACCTTCTAAACAGCACCCCACATCACCAGCATCTTATGAATGATGTTAATTTGGGTGTTTTATGATATATTTTTTTAAATATTAAATGTGAGATGAGGAGTTGCTAGTCATCAGTCATGATCGGCGGGGGTCAGAATGTGTCGAATGACTCTACCCCCCTCCCCCCCGGTTCCGTGCGCAGCAGGTTGTGAGGCAGTGGGATCCGGGCCAGCCATCTTGCACCGCGAATACAGGACTGGACTTCGTCCCGCCATCTGTACCAGTCTGTCAGCGCTCGCCAGCAGCCGGCTCGGCCTGCACTGGTACCAGAAGTGACGAGCTGCTCTTTCTTCCTGCTACCGAGCGACGGTGGGCTTAAAGGGGGCATTTCCAGGACACAGCGGCACATCCCTGGTTCTGGGGAGCGTGGATGCCACTTAGCTACATGTCAGAGGGCTGGCGGGAGCCAGAGCGGTTAACGCCGTGCTAAACGTAAAAATGGGAGGCTTGACGAGAGGGAAAGGACAGATGGTGGATTGCTTAGGCACAAGCGGATCACGGAACAACAAAACATTCGCACTTGCCTCCTTCCGCAATTATGATACGTTAAATAAATGCCAAGCAGCAGTTGTGAGAACCCATGTCAGCTCGGTGTCTATTTATCTTCTCAGACCTCTGTTTGCCCCCCCCCCCAAAAAAAAACAACATTCTTGGAGTCTTCAGAAGTGGACATGGATCATCTCGCTGACCTGGGACCGGGCCGTATTTACTAATGATGCCAGTTAGCAGCAACAGAACAAGCACATGGGCTCCAGTCTCCCTCAGCTTCAGGCATGATAAGATCCCTGAGGTATTTCCAGTGTCCCTAAGATGCAGCAAGGGTCAAGATGCAAGGGACGGAACCTCAGGGGAACGCAGAAGCAAAACAGCTACCTCTTCACAGCCAGCTCGGGCCTCTCAAGGAGACGTCGCAAGGGCTTCCTTGCCGGGATTTGCCCTTTTTTTGGGAGGTATGGATTCCCGGCACAGATCGGCTACCCGAAGCAGAGAAAATCATTTCCAGGGCATTAAGGTGACAGCGGCACAACTTCAACTACCTTCCTGTAGCAGGGCACAGCATGGTGCTCAGGTGCCTGTCTTACTGAGGAGCAGTGGGTGGGGTTGGCAGAACACCCAACACAAAGAAGCAACAGCATCTCCACACCTGAGGCGTCGGAGCTCTCACCTTCTGAGCGCTGCCAGGTGCCGAAGCTCGAACAATGGTTGTTTAATCGAATGCAGGCCTGTCTCACCAACTTGTAAGGTATACTCCTGCTGGATGACTGCCACAACTCCATATGAAGGCCACTAAAGAACATAAGAAATTTACAAACAAGAGGAGGCCATTCAGCCCATCAAGCTCGTTTGGGGGGAACTTAACTAATCGCTCAGTTTTAAAAATCTTATGTAGTTCTGATTTAAAGGAAACCAGAGTTTTAGCTTGAACTACACTAACAGGAAGACTATTCCATACTCTAACTACACGCTGTGTAAAGAAGTGCTTCCTCAAATTTGTTTTAAGATGTTCTCCTGCTAATTTCCACCTAAGGCCACGAGTTCTCGTATTTAAACTAATATTGGAATAGCCAATTGGCTGAACAGCATCCAGACTCGTTAGAATTTTAGACCTGGATCATGTCCCCCCTTAGTCTCCTTTGCTCAAGACTAAACAGATTCAGCTCAGCTAACCTTTCCTCATAAGACATTCATCTAAGACCAGGAATCATTCTTGTAGCCCTATGTTGCACCTTTTCTAAGGCAGCAATGTCCTTCTTAAGGTATGGTGACCAAACCTGCACACAATATTCAAGGTGGGGTCTTACCAAGGAATTATATAATCTCGCATCACCTCCCTTGACTTAAATTCCACACACCTAGAGATATAACCCAACATCCTATTGGCTTTTTTTTTATTGCTTCCCCACTTAAGAGTTTTCTCTGGGGTGCATCCTGCTTATGTGGCTAATCTACAGATTGGTGTCTTTCACCTTCACACAACCGCCGTTTGCAGCACTGCTTGCCTGTTCCTGGAAGGAACTGAGGAGAGAGAGAGTGAGACAGCTTGGAGGATTCTGGGAGGTGCAGGAGAATTAGTGTCGTTTTTAATGTAGGACTTCACGTCGAACCCCACGTTGGGCATGTCCTCGAGGATAGGCTTTGATCCCCTGGTTTAATTTCTTTTTTGGTGGGATGATATCGTCTTTGGGGAGAGGAAGGGGGGAGAGGAAGCGAATGGAATTGTGTTTACCTATTCGCACCTCTGATAAGCGACACAGAATTGAATTCATACTGCGAGTTTAATAATTGATTTGGACGGCTGCCATGCTGGGAACATCTGCTGGGATGGCAATTATAGCCCAGCACTTTCTGCGGGGTGGGTAGTGATGCTGGTATGGGAAGGTCTGAAGCTATTTATACATCCTAACCCCACATCAAAAACATATGCATTTGTTGCATGATCACGGCGCAGATACAATTTAAATATGAAAATGACTTTAAAAGGCAAGGTCAATACCGACTGCGTTTCCCTGGCATTTGTCAGCCCTGAGATGCTTTAAGCTAATTAATCGGTCTGTGTAAGTTGCCATGCACATTGCTGAAGCAAACTGCTTTACATGAAACTATTTCACCCTAAACTGCATATGGAATTTTCGAGTGGCAGCAAGGAATGAGACCTCACAGGCACAGACATGTAGGAAGACGAGGATGCAGAAGCATGTTTTTG
Organism: Cyphomyrus plagiostoma; assembly: GCA_019775915.2. Lineage (NCBI taxonomy): Eukaryota > Metazoa > Chordata > Actinopteri > Osteoglossiformes > Mormyridae > Cyphomyrus > Cyphomyrus plagiostoma. Next base: position 20,470,595 of record JABFEA020000002.1, read on the forward strand.
CTCATGGTTTAACAAAAAAAAATCAACCTTAATACCCTGTCATTTGACCCCCCCCCCCCCCCACCACCAATATGTTTCAATCATAAAACCCACTCCTCAAACAGCACCTCTCCCTACCCAGCTCAGTGGCACTCTCATTTAAAAAGTGAGAAATTATAATTATCAGAATTATGCTTTTAATGATGCGTTAATTAGACTCCAAGAGTGAGATTAGCACGCACTTATGAAATATTACCCGTGAAGTCTTTCCAGAGTTTGTGGAGATTTTTTGCAGGCAGGAAGGTAGGCAGGCCTGCGGCTCCTTGCTGCTGCTGGTGATTTAACGTGTTTGACAATAAGGGAACAGTCTGCAAAGTGTACGATCGCATCCAGTTCGCTCAATTCCCCAGACTGTGCTCGTCAACTCAAAGCATCACCTTCTTACCGGTGCACAACTTCAACATGCAGCGGTTCGGTATGTCTGAGCTGCCTTCTGTTTGCTCCTAGTGCGATTATTTCTGTCCCTAATCGTTGGTATTCAATCTTAATTGACCCTATAAGGTATTTTTCTTTTTTCTAATAAGCCAATCTTTAATACATTATCAATAAATATACATTTATTGGATATGTAGTGTTCATTTGTTGTGGAATATATAGTAAATATATGTAGTAAATATATTTTAACAAGTCTCCTCTGTAGGTGAAAGTGGGTCTCCTGAGGTTGGACAATGTGTTAATCGAAAGTTTACAGGAGAATGAATTCACAAACGCTCGTTTTTTTCAGGTAAGTACAATTCCCATGATTCCTTTTGTTTAAAAACCCAGCCCCGTCTCATCTCCCCTAATAAGCGTGAGATCACCGTGATTCATTCCGCCAGTTGGCATCGACTGATGATATCTAATGAGGTAATGAGTCAGTTGTATAAACTGGCCTATCCCAGGCTCTGGCCACATGGTCAAAATCTAACAGAGCATGGGAAGACAATTTGGATAATCCTTCCTTGTGATAACACTGGCAAATGTTTTGAATTCTGGGGGCCTGTACCCTCGTGTAACATCAGCAGTCGCGGGCAGCCTCTTCAGGTTTGAGGGTCACGCTCCGTTGTCTGCTGTTCAAACTCTTGGATGTAAATCGCCCTGCTGATTTGCAGCCGGATGGGCTGCCCCTTCTTCACACGCATGACTACAGGTGCAGCCTTAGGGCAGCAAACTGCTGCGGGGCGGCAGACTGTCTGCGAGCCCTATTTACAGCTGCCCCCAGATCTGTGTTTCCTTTTCAAACAACTAAACCCCACCGCGCGCACACAACCAGTCCACCCCCACCCACCCCCCATGTTTCACC
>JABFEA020000002.1:20472015-20486873 GCA_019775915.2 Cyphomyrus plagiostoma
CTTGGGTCGCAAATTTGTCCTGTCCTGGTGACATAACGCTGTTTTAGCTATACTGGGCGGGTTCCGTGGCCGGCGGGGTGGGGGGGGGGGTCACTTTGTCTGTGTTTACATAAACAGTGGAGTATTAAGTCTCCCTGATGGCATCCATTGCTGTCGTCTGTCAGAGTCAAAGTCGAATCAGGTTGATTTTTACCCCACAATATTCCACACCTTCAGAAAGCACCCCCCCCCCCAAGAGAACCCCGCAGCCTTAAACAGGAAGATGTTCTCTGTACCAGGCTCCCACCCTATGGCAGGTGTGGACTGACCATCGAAAAGGAATTTTCCGTGGGCCAGTATTGTCAGGGCCAGTCCTTCCTCCCTAACGTCAGCATTATATAACCTACATGATCAGGATCAGCAAAATAAACCCGGGGGGGTGCTCCTCCTCAAATTGCGGCCATATTTCCAGGCTGCTTTTTGTTGCCAGTCCACCGCAGGCCTATAGCTGTTTGTTCCCTGAGCCAGTTCTCTGTTACTCGGGGTGTACATGGCCCCAACGCTGCGACCGCCCACATCTCCTCACAGACCTCACCCCATCTCCATGGTGACCTCACCCCATCTCCTCACAGACCTCACCCCATCTCCATGGTGACCTCACCCCATCTCCTCACAGACCACACCCCATATCCATGGTGACCTCACCCCATCTCCTCACAGACCTCACCCCATCTCCATGGTGACCTCACCCCATCTCCATGGTAACCTCATCAGGCTGTGAAAAGGTCTCCAACCCAAGGGAACCACAGCAGATCCAACTCCAAGGCTACGGGGCTTAGCACAGTGGCGTCTCCATTACCAGTGAACCGAGATGTCATCCGCACAACAGGTCCCAACCGGTCACCATCTCCATCTCCGTCTCGCTGCCTCTCTTTTCCGGCGGCGGTTCTACCCCCTTCCACCGACGGAAAAGGGGCCAATATGAGGGAGAGCGAGGACGACCTGCTGAGCGGGCGAGAAAAAAAAAAAACTAAATCCCGAACGGCGCGCAGTGAAAAAACGTCCGACCCACGCGGCCGCCTTTGTTTTTGCACAGGTTATGCAAATCAGCCAACATTGACTCATTCCCTCGTTATAACATTAATTAACACAGTGCTACCTTGCTCAATATTTGGTATGGCAGGCAGCTTCTGCGGATGTAAAAATTTACAGGATTCCAGTTTTTTTTTTTTTTTTTTTTTTAATGAGGCCCCACGGCCCAGGTGTGCTAATGAAGACATTCTCTCATTTGAATAAAGTCACCCTGTTTAGGGGGAAAATTAATTTGCAACGCTGGAATAGATGGTGACACCTCTGACAGGGAAGATGTGAAATTATGCCACGATGCAAATGTTCCCCTCCATAGTTTTACGCCGTGTCTCCATTGGGCAGGCCTTGTTCAGCTCTGCTAATGGAGCTCTGCTAGCCACTTGCTAATCGTTTAGGGCCGGCTAAGAGCGACAGGTCAATCTGGCTCCCGGTCCTATAAGGTCTCATGAACTGCGCCACCTCTAAATTATACCCACTAAACTACCATGTATCTTTTTTAAAAGAGGCAAACGTGCAATTTAGTCAAATAGCACTGAAATTATGATGACTTAGCTTCAAAGATATAATATTAGTTTAGGATGCAAAGTTGCTGGTAGGGAGCGCAGGGTTAAATTCCCCAGCGTTTGGTATCTGGAGCGCCAGCAGTCTCAGAAAAGGGGAATACCGGGAATCTGGGCTCTTGGAGCTGGATGGAAAGACCTGAGGCTCTGATGGTTGCAGCTCAAAGCCCCAATTAGCAAGCACTGTGAAGCAAACGGTGAATAGTGAAAAATTCCCTCACACGAAATCCCCCCCGCTTTCAATACCCACTTGGGGGCGAACACTTCTTCACCTACACGTAGGCTTTCCAAGACGGAAGCTTTCTTCTGCCCCATAAATCATTGTCATTATAAGTTTTGTGAAAAGGGCACAACCACCCAATGAAACCAAAGATCTGCTGCTACCCTGTGCTTCACTAATCACAGAGAGCCTCCTTCTCCAGGCCTTATCAGAAGGTCTCTGGTTTTCCCCCCGAATATAAAATCCGCTGGTCCCCCCCCCCCCCCCCCCACCTTGGGTGCAGCAGGAACCATTTCACTCCTCGCCTCTCGCTGGCTGCCCCCAGTGAGGTCTAAACTGCGGCCACGGGGGGCTTCACCTTTTAATAAACCCTCTGTGGCTTCACACAGCCTCCGCTGTCCCTAGGGCATTGTGGGTCCCTTAGGGCCCTAAACCTGTAATGACCTGTGGCTCCTCCAGCTAAAACAGGAGCTTTTGGTCCTATGTCCTGTTCCTGATACCAGGTCACTGTGAGCGTGTGTGTGCATGCATGTCTTTGCTTCCTGGATGTGTTTCTGTAATTATTATATTGTGGGGACCACATCATAAAAACCCATAGCTTTTAACTTTATGGGGACATTTTTTGGTCCTACAAAGATAACCTAGCCCTGTGATGGGCTGGCCCCCCATCCAGGTTTGTTACCTGCCTCGTGCCCGTGGATAGACTCCAAACCCCCCGCGACCCAATAGGATAAGCGGGTTGGAAAATGGATGGATGGACGGATGGATGGATGGAAGGATAACATAAATAGAATAGAACTAAAAATGCTACAAGTCATCTTTTATTTGGTAATTTATGGTTAAGGTTAGGGCTGGGTAGGTGTTAAGGTTGTCATAGCTGGGATTATGGTTATGCTGAGAGAAAGAAATGGAAATTTGGGGGGGATCAGATATCCATTACATTGTGGGGACCAAATGCTACTTTGATGTTGTGGGGACCATTTTTTGTCTCCATAAGGGGAAAATCAATTTTATTAAAATCCTGTTTGGTTACTTATGGTTATGGTTAGGGCTGGATAGGGGCTAAGGTAGTGATAGTTATCATTAGCATAGAAATGAATGAGCGGTCCCCATAAAGATATGATTACATGACTCTGTGTGTGTGTGTGTGTGTGTGTGTGTGTGTGTGTGTGTGTGTGTGTGTGTGTGTGTGTGTGTGTGTGTGTGTGCGCACGAGCACAGTATGTACACGAGGACGGCCAGCACAAGGGAAACAAATCCGCGTATCCAGGCCGCTCCAAACCAGCCCCCAAAAATAGCACAGGCCCAGAGAAGTGTGTGATCACGTTGGGGGGGGTGGAGATCATCTATTCGCACTGGCTGGGAAAGTGCCAGAGAAAGAGGCTTGTCAGTCTCATACATACGAGAGCCTGGGAGGGAGGTGTTGGCAAGGCAGGGAAAAGGGGGGCGCCGATGCTTATTAATCACCAAGAACGATGATGCAGCCACAGCTGTGCTGATTTATTTATTTTTTTACATGAGACGAGATGAGAGAACGGTCTTCAAACACAAGCAGATTGGACTTAATTAGTTAAATGCCGCACATTAAAAAAATTAAAAGACCACACAAATAGTTACACACAAGAAGAGAGGATGTCAATCCAGTCAAACCATTCTATTAACAATGACGCCCATTGGCCATAACATGACTGGAAATTGTATTTATATGCATAAAAGGCCTGGCGATAGCCAAAGTCTTTGTTTGAAACGTTAAATTAAGGAAGCAACTGAAATCACGAGGACCTGCTTTTGCACTGGAGTCCTTTTGCCTTTTCTCTTGGGACATTAAGCTGCTCTTTCAGCATCAAAGGCCGTGTTTTTTAACTACAGGCCAAACAGTTGGCCAAACATCCAGCAGGTGCATGCATACAAAGTCTAACGACTGACATGGATGCATCTACATTCAGCATAGATCTGTTTGTTTGTTTTGCTTAATGATGTAATATTCTTCAAAAGCACCATTTGATGTGGCAGACTGATAATATTTATATCGCAAATACACAGCAGCACAATGCACTCCAATTGGTCCATACGCCTTTCACCTGGGCCTCGAGTGTGACACTCGTTCGTCTTTCAAGTCTGACTACATTTTTTCCAGCACAAAGATGTCTGCCAGCAAATATTTATTAATGGTTTTAATTATATGAACGCTGTTGCCTGCAAACACCTAGCATTTGTTTGAGTCCGTTAAATGACAATGAGGAACTTTGTTGTGATTATTCAGCACACGATGATTATTTTCCACGAGTCGTAATGTCCAAGGTCACACCTGCCCATGCCTGTAACCGGCTTTCCAGCCAGTCATGGCCACAAACAAAGCTTGCGAGGCCCGTTACATTCAAATTTGATGTGATTATTTTCAGCTCCATCTACTAAAAAACACCAATCGGTTTCATAAGCAACAAACCACAAAACCATAGACAGGTTAGGACAGTGTTTTCCAACCCGACAGTCCTCAGGGAACCCTGGACAGTCCACGTTTCCACGTTTTTGCTCCCTCGCAGCCGGATCAGGAACACCGGATACCTGGTGTGCTGGGAGCTGAGAGGAAGCAAAAACGTGGACTGGCTGGGGTTCCCCAAGGACCGGTTTGGCAAACACTGGGTTAGGATACTGAGCACAGGCTCAGCAGAGCAGTTTGACTGTTAGACCCATGAGCAAGGCCCTTAAACAATAGATGTCTGACTCGGTCTCCACAAAAATGTACCTTGTTTTGGATCAAAGTGTCCTTTGAATAACTACAATAATAATAAATAAATAAATATGTATATTAGATATGGCTTATCAATAACATTTAATCTGCACAGAGAAGTGACTCATCAATGGGCATTGACTTTGACCACGACCTTGATTTCTGACAATTAACCTTGGACACCCAGAGATTTTTTTTCTCCCAGTTTCCAAATTTATAGTTTTTGGTTCCCCTCTCACATTTTCTGGAAGCTTTTGTCTTTCTGCCTGCATAAATGATGTAATGTCATTGTCAAGGGCCTTGGGGATTGAACTGAATGGAATTTACCTCACTGTGATCTTGGTGTAAAACTGTGTTTTAGATTTAAATGTAGTCATTCAAGCCATAGTTGGTATCTCTGATACCGACTGCAACAAGCAGGTTGCTACATACTCTGCTTTTGCTTATTTTGTCTCTTTTCCAAGCTTTTGCACGGATTATTACAGGTTAATTATGATGCTCTTTGGATTCATAAAGTCTATCAGTAACCCCACAAGGCCCCACTGACAGCCACACGACGCCTCTGCAGCGTTTCTGAATCCCTCTGACAGCCAATGAATGGCCTCCACACAGGAGGCGGCAGCATGAACAGGCTCTACCAGCCTGTAAAACTAACCAACCAGCTCCCAGGATTTTGCCAGCCAGTAATTATTGTATAATTTGCGTTGTAAATCTTCCCAGTTCTTGTCATGGCATCATCAGTCGTGACAATTAAACACATTTCACAAGGTAATTTCGCAAAACGAGGCCAGGGTGCGTCATGTGACTTGAGCCAAGTCACATGACACTTAGTTGGGGGTGGTATGAAAAAAGGTGGGGTGGGACTGATGGAAGTCTCCACTCAACAGGATGAACACACCCAATGTCAGGGAGCCCTGAAACATCCGAGCAATAAACTGTCTGACTGGCCTTGTTAAGTCTGTATTGTAAAAATGAGGGTCTCCTGCCTCTCTGGGTGAAACAGCTGTTTTCTGAGCCTCTGTGTAGTTTCAGTGCCTCCCTGATGAATCTCCATCCACCAGCTAACAGACTGCTGACTCACCTCCGTCCTGTCCTTACCTAAGCCTTGTAAATTCCTTTGTGTAAAAATCACATCCTGAAAAGGCTGCTCATTTCAGCTCGTCAAAAGAGCTCGGTGGAACCGCTGCAGGAAACAAATTAAGCGCAGGTATAAAACCCTACGTCCCATCCAGGAATTCTTCATGTCATGACAACTTCAATTTATGACACACTCCACCACCCCCTAGCAAGACTGTCATCCCTTATTAAATCCACCTTTGCGATGCTAACCGTCAATCTCAGAGCACACCTTACCAGACCGAGAATCTAAATACCAAGTCTTAGGTTCCCCAGTTCCATGTTTTCAGACGGTGCTTTTAACATGCACCATTTAACGTCCAATTAGGCGCCAACGTCATACTGCTCAGAACAATGCGCCGCTGTGTTAGCGTCGGCTAACGTTCTTGTTTTACCGTCACATGACGAGGCTGCGGAGTTGACTCAGTAACAGGAAAGGTGTCTAGATGGAGGTTGGAATATGCTACCTGAATGAACCGCACACGTCAGCAAAATGTAACACCTACATCGCAAACACCTGAAGACACGGAAGCTGCTCTGTGAGGGAATATTTCAGATGAGAGTTAGCCTGGGGGGTCTTGCAGGACCCCGGAGTTTGGATGTAGAATTTATGAGTCAGAAGAGTTAATTTTCCAAAACCTTAACCCCATTTCTCACAAAGCTGGCCACTATCCGGTTTTGCAAAGAATATCAATTGTTAATTAAATACATTTGTTTTATCAAATGATTTCAAATCATTTGATTACTGCATAGCATACTGTAAAAAGTGCCAATTTTAAGAATATCATCAGGTCTCAATATTAAAAAGTATTGCAAATTTTTGGTAAATAGGTGACCATTACACTGCACAAAAACCTCCGCTGATAAACCTAATTATCTCAATGCAGGTTAAATCTACTGACGACAGTCTACTGGTATTTTAAAGTAAATTCTGCTACAGTTTGTTTACACGAATGACTGAAAATTGCCCGACATGAACAGAGCAGTGCGATTACTGGAGTTTAACCTCAGGTCGAAAGCCGGTGATTTTGAGATGGCGAGGGAAATATGAAAAGACGCAAACTGTGGACGCGATTGAGCACTACAATTCTCACATACCATCAGTCCCCATAATTATAAATCCAATCCGTTATGATAGCGGGTATTCGTATGTTATTGTTTAGCTGCTGCAGCTTTTTATCCGTGCATTTTCCCAGTGAATGTGAGAGAGATTTAGCCGGAAAGCGTTTTTCGGGTTTCGCCGCTGGTATGAACACAAGCTGGTGGGAAATGTTTCAATGTAGATGTTATTGGAAGTTTTCAGAATTTATCTCTTTGATTTAAAACAAAAATGACTAAATTATTAGGCGACGGCAGTGTCGAAATGCTTTTGCATGTAGTTGTAATAAATTTCTGATTTTAATAAAGTCAGTGTTATTTTTAGAGATTGGCTTGGGGTCTTGCAATTAAAATACTTTTAAACATGTATTACCAGAATATAAAAAGTTGCCCTGTCCAAACAAAACATTAATCCCCTCCAATCATGGGTGTGATCTATGTTTCTCTCTCTCTCCCTGCACTAAAAAAAAAAAAAACACTCGAATTACATTAGGAGCCAAGAGCAAAATGAAACGTATCAGGTTTCAAAACTAAACATCTGCTGTTAATCAAATCACTCTTGTCTCCAACCTTATTAAGAGTCATGACATCTTCCCGCTGAATACTGTTAAATGTGTCAGATGATTATTGTTAAGAAAACAGTGCTGACAAGCTGTCAATTTGACGAAACATTTTTGTTGTCAGGGAGAACAAAGATACAATAAAAGCCTCCCCAAACAATGCAACGGATTTATGCGGCACGCCGAATCTCTGCAGGTGCGAGGAAAAGCCGGCGTAGCTCTTTGCTACACCTCTAACAAAAGTTGTTTTCCTTACACGCCAAACACCGGAACGTGAGGATTCTTCGGATATGGAGGTTGGACATTCTGACCCAAGAACTGGGAATGTTAAAAGAATTCATCTACTCTCTTCCTAAAAGCACAAGGGAGTTCAAATTGACTGATCCTCAACCTGCCCTGCCCCCCTTCTCTCTCTCTGTCACACACACACGTAAAAACCCAGACCTTCAGCCACACCTGAGCTGATGTCTCTATAACGTCAGCTTGGCACGGACTCATCACTCTGACCCGTGGGAACGGCCAATTAAGCCACCTGGGAAATAAGAGGGTGAGCACCCGAGGCTAGATTTTCATAATGTATTATTTTTTTTCCTTCATACAAAATTGCTTATTAAACACTTTCACATAAAGCAACTTACAATATTACGTTTGTCTGTTTACACAGCTAGATGATCCTGAAGTGAACTTCAGTGTGCATGAAATTCCAACAGTCCTGTGCATTTCCTGGTATTGGGGAGTGAGCAAATGTTATGTGAACAGCACAGAGTTTTAATAAGACCAAGACCAAGGTGGGAGGGACAATATTTTATTTCCCCAAAAAAAAAAAAAAAAAAAAAAACAGTACAACAGCTGGGAGAGTGTTTGTAAATATTCCCAAAGCTGTGTGAAAGTCAGAGCTTCCATTCACCAAGAGACAAATCCCAATGCTCAGTCAGGCAAGGTCTCCAAAGGGACCAGAGGCAGGCATGACTGAGGAAGCAGGCTAACTGTAGCTCCATATTACTTACAGAAGAAAATCAGAAGCAAAGTATCACCACAGGCACCAAACACTGCTGTTTTTCCCACAGGCATCCTGCTAATCTTGATAGCAAACATCAAAGCTTAGATTTTTTTTCCCCTTGAATTTGCATGTAATGCACGATCTGGTGACAGCCTGCATGCCCCCCCATGCTGGATCATGACGAACCGGCATGGCAGTTAGCGTGCAGCCTGTGTGTCAGGTGGACGAAGCTCGTCCTGCCACCTCACAAAGCAGCCCCTCTGACGCTGCCCATGTATGCCAGAGGGCAACCCAACCCCTGTCAGGCAAGAAAACAAGGGCTGTGTTTATCACTTAACGGCGACCTGAAGGTCAGGGGCCATGGTGCTCTCATGAAACGCTACTTCCTGATTGGTGTGAAGCTCACCTGATGCCAGTGCTGACACCATCAGTGCAGCTGAGATCTCCAAGCACACCTCCAACTGCCTCAACTCACATATAGTTTTTGCTCTCTCTCTAGGTGTTGAGTCACAAGACTGCTGACAGTTTTATTTATCTAGCAGACATTTTATCCAGAGAGACACACATTTTTTGAGAAAGCAGGGTATGTACTTTCTGAACCTGAACTTTCCACCTCTATTAACACAACTACTCTGGTCAAGCAGGAACACACAATAAAATATACATAAGATTTAAATATGTAAAATTGCCAAAATATAGTTCCAGGACATTTTCTCGACTGCTTCGTCTCATTTAAATGCTACGGATGGTAATATCTTAGCTCCAACAGCTTTAAATGTAATGATTCACAGCATGGTTAACCTCAAGTCTGCATCACAGTGTCTCTTCACAGAAATGGACACAGATACTGAGCTGCACGCGGGCACAGATACTGAGCTGCACGCAAACACAATGGAGAATTATGGGTGAGGTGCGATTAAAGATATGCTCCGTTACGGTCCACCCTTACAAAGAGTGCTGGCCAAGTCACCCAGGATGCACAACATCTAAACCCTGCAGAAAGCAGCAAAGGGCCTTTCTGAGAAACCCATTGGTCTCGTAGATTGTTACGGAGACCGCTCCACACCTACTTACACAGAACCATCTGTTCTTTAGTTTACACCTCCCAGTCTCCATGGCAACCACAGGAAGGCAGGTAGCAGGGACACCTTAAATGGCTTAGATAGTAGGAGGCTGGGGGGCACAGCGCTGGAGGGGACTGGGTGGGTATGCCGGCAGGGGAGGGGGGGGGGGGTTGTTTTAATCAACTGTGAAAACGTGCGGATGTCAGCGACAGGGCCGTCTTGGTAGCTCCCATCGAAAAACCCATATTGTAAATTTCACACTTACAGACACGCCCAAAATTAATACTGAGAGCAAGCCCAGATCTGGGCACAATTCGATGCATCAGCCGTGACTATCGCTAGAACTTAATTGAGGATCATGACTATACCTTACCAGAGATCAAGGATAATCAGCACGGCAATCAGATGGACGAAAGACTTCAGGGATATTTGGATTTTGTTTAAAGAGAAGCGTAGGCGAGACAAGCAGTGACGATGATAGTCATGCATACAAGAAAAAAAAACATGAAATATCAGAATTTAACAACTCTGTCAGTCAGCGGACATGCCAAATAAAATCATTCTTTTGAGTCTCCCATTTAAGCTGCAGTCTCCATTGTAAGAGGATATCTGGGTGCCTGCCTGAACTTAGATAAACCCCCAGTCGATAATCTTCTGCAATTTAGGAGAGGAAAAGCTGGTTTGCTCATACATTTTCTTTCACAGTTTATATGCATATCGGCTCATAATGAGACTGACTATTGTAAAAAGGTGATGAGGACGGGATAGATCCAACACCTCGCGATTGCTGTAGGCTGGGAGAATTAGCAGGTGTAGCTCAGTGCAGAAGCGTGACATGTATTAATTTCCCAGCTGGTGTAACTAACAGCCTACAGCTCAGAGGCACCAGTGAACAATTTACTATCAATCAGCAGGATCATAAATAAATCGTGCAGAAAAACAGGTTGAGAATTTTAGGAGAGAACCACGACATCCAGCGGAAAATAAGGTCTTGAAAAACAACTTTAGTGGGAACAGATTATATGACGGAAAACCTACAAACCGCATCTATACTGCCATAGAAAAAAAATACATGATCAGATGCGAATCTTTTTCTGGGGAGACTCTAATTATAGGACAATGGATTACACGCATTAACAACTAATCTCAAAACTTATATTAACAAAATAAACGCCCAAAATACACAATGTGAACAGGAAGGAGGTTAGAGGATGCGATAATTTGCAGATTTAATCTCGCACCGTACAGCTACGCTGCACATTCTGAAAATGCCTATTAAACAGCACAATGGCTCCATAGTGGAAAGGAATTTTATTTCCTTTCTTCGCTAGGAGATTCGGATCAACATGCTCACTTCCCCTGGGCTTTACCCCCCGCCCTTCCACCACCAACATTTCTGTTTTTCTCAATATCTCCTTAATGTCTTGAAAACAAATTAAAGTTGGCAGAATATTTAAATATTTAAAATCGTCTCAAGTGCTAAGTATGCTCGCGTGCTATACTATTCTTAAAGTTCCCCGTACATTTCAGATACTGCTAGCCGGCGTGTGAGGCCGGCTTTCGCTTCTCAGTCATCTTGACGCTGTTTTGACTTGGCTCCCCTTGCCGCTTCCTCACCTGCGATGGTGATTCACTATCCCACCTTCACACTCCTAACAAGAGATCGCATCAGGTAATGGGAGGAGGGGGTCTGGCGATCGCAGCCAATTCGCAGATGGAGTTAACAAGTCTCAGGTGAAATAAACCCGGCGCCCACTTAACCCTTTGCCTCATTAAAACCACACTTTAAGGTTACTGGGTTAAACAAGCAATGGCCATCAATAATATGCGTCCGTTAATTAGTGGCCATAACAAAATTTAGGTTAGCATGTGGCGTAATGTGCATTTCACGCTGCGACTCATGCAGTTAGTACAGCTGAGATTGTCACAAGTGTAGGGCAGGATAACGTGGTCTGTGGTTAAAGGGTTTTTTATATATATATAACATCATACAGAGGTACAACATACCTCTGTTAGGCCTGTTAAAAACAGCTGCAGTTTAATCACAATAATTGAAAATGCGCAAAAAGCTTTTTTTTAAAAAAAAAAAAAACGTAGACTTGTCTTTCTCTCTGCGTTTTATACTTTGCTCGTAAAAATTCGTGTTCAGACTGGTTTTATTTTGTGAAATAATGGGGGTTCACAAAATGAAACTTTATTTACGCCAGGCGATCAATGAATTGCAGCTAAGCAAATTGTAACAGATTGTTGGCTATGCCACCGTGAATAATTTTATGTAAAATGTTTGAAAAATATCTCAATGAGTCTGGAACGAAAACACAAATATGAACAGCCGTAAACTGTGAAAAATAAAGTTGAATCCAACAATAACTTCATACCGCTTTTATCGCAGTTCCTTCTCCGGATCCTATTGATATATTCCGCTTAAAAATTTAATTATATCGACAGCCACCATTTCGAACAGAATAATCAGCATTATAAACTAATTTTACCGGGCTGTAAACAAATTAGCTGTAAGCAGGACATTTTTGACAAGTAATTCCTTTTTGCTGTTTACAGAGTTTCACTTTGTCCGACAGTAAGAGTGCCCTCTACCGCTCCGTCACACTGCCTCCCAGCGCAATGAATGCAATCTTCGTAGCTGCCAAAAAGTGGATGTTCTGCTCAGGTACCTTATACAACTTGTTTATGTGGACAAAACCTTTTAAAATAAGATTTTGCGGGAACTTTATAAATATGGCTCTCTAAAGCAGCTATAAATACATGTAAATACAACTGCTTCATTTCATTAGAGAAAACCATGCCATTGTCTATTTATTTTGTCCTAAACATACATACATACACACACGCACACTGCTTTCAAAGCAGACTGGAGACTGAAGCATACTTATAGCGAGGAGGAATTTCTCAAAACTCATTTACAAATCCAGACATATATTAGGCAAAGTCTTATTATTATCTGATAATTATTTTATTATTGTTGTAGTTTATAGCCCTAATGAATGTGCTTGTGACATCGTGTATTTTCTCACGTATTTTCCTCATAAAATTATAAGTTCTCTTTGGAGTTATCAAAATTATACAACCGCCCCTTCACGTTTTGTAATACAATACGCTACTGATTTATTTGACCTATTTCAATATTTCACTTTCGGAGAAAGGGTTGCATTTTAAGAATGTGAGTTTAACAATAATTTTTAATGCTTTACGTGATTTCAATGCATTTAACAGTTACTGAAGTCTATGGCCTGTACTTCATCTGGAAAAGTCTGTAATGTACTGGAACACTTCGCTACACATCAAATTAAATAATAAAACAAAATACTATTTATATCGTGGACGTATTGATATATTCATTTAATATATCTAGCGTGTTTTATCATGTGACCAATGATTTAGAGATACTACTCCGTTTAGTGGTGATACTTAAATTTCAAGGAATTGTGTTTAACAATAACAAAGCATTTTCTGTGGAAACCACGAATATATTGTCACTTTAATCAGCGTGATATTTGACGAAACGTTCTAGTTCGATCCAATCACGCCTTTGTCGAAGAAAAAAAACAGAAAACGGCATTTAAAATTTCAAAAAGAAAATATATTTACAACCAGTGCTTATGTAAAAAGAAAATACATAAAATGGCTTATTTTCAAAATGTGTGCTTTTCCTTTTACAGATTGCAGACTCAATTGGACGCGAGCGTTCGTTTTTATTACCAGATTTTTAGGCACATAAATGGAAAAGCCGCTGCTATCAAGTAGATTTGTCTCCCAGATCGGTGCATTGCCTAATGGAATTTACATTTGAAAATATTTCAAATGAGAAAAATAACTATTAAAAAACTAAATAAACACACATATATTGCTGCTTAAATATATCAGAATATTCGTACCTCATGAGTAAAACTGAAAGGCCAGTAAAACATATTTAAACACATTTAAAATCTACACATCTGAGTATTACACCAATTCGTCATTCCTTAAAAATGATTTACGCAAAAAGAAATATACATTTTTTTCATTCTATCCACAGATGCTTTAAAATAAAACAGATTGATATTAATAATAACAATAAAATTATAATTATTATTATTATTATTACTACCATTATTCTTATTTCGTTTATGACGTTAATTTCAAGTTATCTTCAAAGTAATAACAATGCAATGAAATCTCAGGTACCGGCTATATAACAAACTCTTAACTCTTAATTATCGGTGTTGACGCTCACTGTTAATGTTACTTCGAAATGTAAATGTGAATTTTACATTAATGGGGGGAAATACTTTGCTATAATGCAGCTTCTTTGGGGATGAAAATATCTGGTCATTTGCCCTCCAAACTGGAAAATGTACATTTTACTTTGTGTTAAAACTTGATAATATTCAGAAAAACTAAAATACAATTTTGTTTTCTTCCCCTTTTTTTAAAATTAAATCAAATGTTTCCAAGACTACATATGTGCCGTTATTAGCTGAATTTGAAATATATATAAAAAAAAACTATTCTAACTTCATGAGGGGGCACAAAAACTAATTTCAATCATTTTAAACCAAAATATTATAACAAACATTTCATGTACCTTTCAGTCTTAATTTAGCTCTGTCATGTTTGCATTTTCAAATTAATTTATCATAAATTGCATAGACTAGCATGATAAAGAGATGAAGACAGACTCCTGTCCTGTTTTATCCCATGATCCATCAGTCAAGTACCAAAAGCCTTGGTTGTGCCTGACACATAATAATCACTGACAAAAATTCACCAAAATTGACAGGTTAAAAAACAAACGTGATGATCATTAAAAGAGAGTGTGTGTCTTAAATAAGGACGGCGGAGGAATGGACCTCATGTCCAGGTATGTGGCAAGATGCCTTCAAACGATAGGAAGATGGTAGTTGACCATGCTGGCGTCCTCCGTTGCTCGTGCGCACGACACGTGCGCTGCATCCAGGAGTAGCGTGGAGAAAAAGTGTCTTACGAGCACCTGTAGAGCGTCCTGCGGGGGGCCTCTCTGGTGCACTGGGGCCGGAAGCAGTTCTCCATTCACTTGGCTGGGGGATGGTCTCAGATGTGATCTAGACTTTAGAAGGTTTTGTGCTTCAGTTTTTTTATTGTATTGTAATTTTCACTCCAAGAGCCATTTGCGGCAAGTGTTTGTAACTGATGGAGAGCTGGGACGGGGGGGATGGGTTAGGGGGCTTTGGGGGGGTGCAAGGTCAGGGTGAGTCTGGTGGCACCGGGGGCCCGTCAGTCCTCCGACGTGACGTCGATGTGCTCAGGGCTGCCCTGTTGGGTGGCCACACGCCACCGGCTCACATGTTGGCTGCCCTTGCGCTTCTGCTGGGAGTCGGGAGATTCCTCCTCCAGCTTCTGCCGCTTGTGCTTGGTCCTTCGGTTCTGGAACCAGACCTTCACCTACATGGGGGGGGGGGGGGGGG
>JABFEA020000002.1:20506410-20519900 GCA_019775915.2 Cyphomyrus plagiostoma
ATAGAGAGAGAGAGAGAGAGAGAGAGACACACACACAGAAATTACCAGGTGACATGAAACAATCGAGTCACCCGGATCAGGCTGTAGTACCATGTCGTCTACTCTTCATTGGGACCCATTGCTACATTTACCTCCCTGTAATTTTCGTCTAACGTGAAAAAACATTCATTTGTATAATACAATTTTAAATTGAAAAACAAATATTTTGTTGCTGATATATGTAAGCGATGTAATATTTTAAAGTATTGTTCGAGCGACGAAAGAAAACCCATTTCGCTATAGAGTACGTTGCCAAGTAAGGATATATTTTCAGATCATTGTTGTTTATTTAAATTCTGAAAAAATCGTCGTTAGTGTTCAATGTGAATGTGTTTTAACACATTACAGTATAAAACGGCGCGTTGCCAAATACATTTTTAACAAATATATTCTAATGTTCAGGCCTTTCGAAACAGCTAGAAGGCGGGATATATTCAGAAGCCCTTGGCGTCCCAAACGTCCAAACATATTTACACAGACCGCGTAGTTATTTCTAAGCAGATTTTATAATCTATTTTTGTCGAAGTACTTGGCTTGCAGTTTTCTAAATCATACAGTTTGATCACGACAGTTTAACGACCCCTCCATATTGTCCGTGATATACGCCATGATAGCGTGACTCACATATTTGTTTACGGTCATTTGTACTAATAAATATCCATCCATGAAATAAGCTGACTTGCCGGTAGGTTTTAACTGGAAATCAATAAGAAAAAAATACTAATGGAATCACCGACACTTTCAACTAAAAAGGAAAATACATAACAGAAAAAAATACGTGTAAAGTAAGGAAGCCACGGATTGCATGGGATACTCAGTTATCGATTATAAACGACAGAATGCCAAAGGAAAATTAGTCACGGGTTACCTACAGTAAATATCAATCTCTGTGGGTACATATCACACGAGTTAAATCTGAATAAGCCTACCAGTAATCGGCTTGTCCTGAACCATGTCAGTTTACAGTAATCGACTGCATGTTTTCGTATTCCATGTCATATATTTGGTGCTTTATCAAATATTCGACTAGTTGAACGATTAGTCTCGCAATGAAGGTGATCATTGTAATGTCAGTATTTGATAGCTATACTTCCCTGTAGAACGGCAGGGAAATTACATATAGGAAACAGAAGGAACAATATTAATTATTAAAATAGGCTTAAGTATTGTAATTAATATGCTGTAAGAATATATACAATGTACATAATATTAGTGCGCTATTGCACATTTGAATGTTTTTCAGTATTTTTATTTAATGTGTATAACTTATTCAGCATATTTCCGTCACATAATATGGTTCAAATCAAATCCTGTGTTTGAGATTATGGAATGAAATGCTAATGGTTATATACTGTAAACGGTACGTTTTACAACATATTTAGCCTAAGATCAAAACAGATGTATGTATGTTTTTGCCAAATCCGCAACAGTTGCGTTTGGAAAAAATAATGTATCGTATTCCGGTATCCAATTCATTTATAAAATCAAACACGAGAAATACAAAACAGATTTATTACAGAAGCATTTTATTGAAGATGAAAACATACTCGTATCGCTCCACATAGTGGAGTTACATCAAATTAGCTGGTTTACAGTATAACACAACTTTCTTGCTTAACAAGAATACTGAAGTACTCGTAAAACCGCGCATAGCATTACGGCATCTTATCTCTGAATTTTCGCTACGGAGACCAGGAGCCGCTGTCTTGTTCAGATGCGCCCTGTTTGGTGTCGCTGGTCTCCGGGGAGCCGGCGGTCTTGTCGTCGTCCTCCTGGGTCTTTCTCCACCTCGTCCTCCGGTTTTGAAACCACACTTTCACCTGCGTTTCAGAGAGTTGCAGTGCGGAGGCCAGCAGCACCTTCTCCGTTCCTGTCATGTAGCGCTGCTTGCTGAAAACTTCTTCCAGCTTCTTCAGCTGCTCGTCAGTGAATATGGTCCGGATCCGCCTACAGGTTCTCCGCACGTAATTCCTCCTAGATATTAATTTCCCGCAGGAAGCAGCGTATCCTAAAAGATGGCAAAAAGCAGATGGCATTATCGTAACTATCCCACCTCATAATATTTGCATTGACAAGTTTGTTAGGAGCTTCTCTTACCGTTGTTATAATGCACGTCGCTGTTCTCGTCCTGCGGCTGGTAACTCATGTAAAAATGCGGATAAGGCGTGTTGGTAGTTGAGTAACCAGCTGGAGGCCACATCGGCAAGGCGGTTGCTGCTGTGTGCATGGGCGCCCACTGCGTCCCCATACTCCGCTGGGTGGGTTCCGGGCTACCACGGGAGAGGATCGCCTCGATGCTGAATGAGCTTTTCCTGACCCCGCTCGTCCCCTGGCCTTTGCTGCTCATCGCGCCGTAGGCTGACCAGCTGAATTGCGCAGTATCCATTCCCGATCGCTGTAATTTCTCCCCCGTCAACCGCAATTCGTCCTAGCTCCTGTGAGGGTTTCTGAGTGTCGCAGGCTCTAGTGACTAGGGATTTATACCCCGCTTCACCGGATTGGGTGAAGTGTGCCCCGGGGTGTTGACACAATGAAGGCGAGAATTCCCTTTGAAGAGATTAGAGTTAAATGTAGCTTGATGAGGGTCCCGGTTAAGGTTAGAGGCTGCTAATGGATCAACTACGACCCGATAAATTCCCAATAATGGCTTCTGAGGTTTTACTGCCCGTGAGCAGACGAAGTGACAAATATCCTCAATCAATCTAAGTGCAAAACCATAATCGGCCACAAAAGGGTTTTCTCCGAACTATTATATTTCGCATAATACGAGCAATCAAATCAAAATTACCGGGCAGTTTCGACAAACGCCCATAATTAAAATTCACGTTTTTGCTTGCATCGGAATGCTTTATCTTTGGCCAAACAAGCTTTTAAAGTATCAAATGGGCTACTCCCATTACGGTTGATATTGCTACTTAGCTGCTTAAAATGAAATACAATATATTAATGGAAAGAAACATTCAAGTAGAACCGTTTGGAAAGTACACATAGTGGTAAATTATGTAGGCCTATATCAGTGTTATTGGACATTATATGATATTCACAATACCTTATCGCATTTGATTTATATAATATTCCATATGAAATCGAAACGAAATTTCGGTGGCATGTAATTGTCGTATGTGATTACTGATAAATAACAAAGTTTATGATTCTTTTAATTTTATTTATGAATGGCTACAAATCTGAAGATAGTCAAAGCTATTGTTCACATTTTCTACCTGGCCCCTGCCACGAAAGAGGTAATAACGTGTGTAAGCGTTACTGACCTTATTACGATTTTTCACGATTTATTACTACGGGAGTCTTTACTAGACTGGGATTGGGTCAGATGCTAATTTGTTTAATCAGCCAAAGCCTTTACGCGAGGCTTACTACGATTGTTTTGGCAGGAAAACAGTCCATTACGGGTTATTTTTCACCACGACTCAAAACAAGTAATTTCGTGGCCAAGCACCGCTGCAATCGATTTCAAACGAATTGTAGGCTACATGGAAATAAAGTAACAAAAGAAATAGAGAACTCGATAGGAAACGTACGCAGCTAATAGCCTTGTAAATCTTTAACGTTCCCATGCACTGCAGGATCAATGCAACTTACTAATTAAAATATAGAAAATTATTATAAATTTAATTTTAGATCCAACGAATAATTGGTGTAACTTCTAGTATTGGTAACTCACGCGGTTAAGAACGCCACAAATACAGAGGCCTGACTGCATTCCGTGTTCAAAGGCTATTAAAAGGTCCAATTCACGACTTTTTCCGAGGGACTGTTAAGATTTAAGTCACACTTGAAAGAATAGGATACGGGATTATTTTAAGCACCTGTAGTTTTGCACATTTAACATATGAAAACCCTTTAATAGTGACGGGTGTCAAACTATAAAGTTTCACAGTTGTGGGTTCTACATAGAAACACACGAAATGAGCCTTATATCGATGTTGCATGGGTACAGTAGACATGAGCAGCTACTCATACATATAGTAAATATATATGCGAAAACTACTGGGACACTGTAGCATAATTATTTGCCCGTAAGTATCATTTTCAATATTTCAATTAATTAAAATAAAACGGTTAAGAAAAACTACCTGGAGATTGCGGAATTGCGCCATCTAGCGGTGACACGTAAGTAAATCACGCTGCACGTAAAGTCACATGATGTCTTCCAACAAAAGCGAAATATAAAAAGGCGCTAATTACTTTATGAATCATTTGTATATATATATATATTTCCACTTATAAGTGATTCATAATGTAATACAATTATAGTAGTGATCGTGTAACTATATAGAATTTTTACATTAACCCTAAGGTCATTTTTAATCTCTTTCTCTCAACAGTGATATTTTACTAAAAATCTGTCACCTCAATGGAAACCGGGGCTCGAGTCTCCGCCTCGGTTCTAATGTGTCGGGAGTTTGCACGTTCTCCCCATGTCTACGTAGGGTTATCACTCACAGAGTCCAAAAACATATGTTGGCGTGAAATTTTATGTGTGTAAATGATGGCTTAGCCCTGTCCTGTTTAGCAGTTGTTGTTTCCGGAATAGGTTCTGCACCCACACAGGTACAGAAAAAAATATGATAGAATGAATGTTGTGGGGGGTCTTCAGACAATACCTGTGCAATAAAAACAAATAAAAGCAGACAGGCACCACCTGCAGGTCTCTGCATTTTGCCAGTTGCCAGCAGTGAGATATATTATTCTAACTGAAAGGAACTACCAATGAAGACACAAACATATTTTTGTTAAAAAATGTTTAATACAACACGGGAAGACGGCAGACCATGCACGACCAGACCTTTAGCTTTGTATAAATAGTGTGCAAATAGAGCAGTGGAAACACTGAACTGTCTTAAATGAACTGATACCACCTGATGTCTATGGGGGTACCAGAAAAAAATATATACTATAACAGTCAATGAACCCATGTGAACCCGAGAGGCAGGGCGGTGCACATGGTGTTCTGAGCACCTCGAGCTCTGCGGCACCCTCTACAGCTCGCATCAGTTCTGCAACGTTGTTGCACCTCTCAACTGCCATCATTCAGAAAGGAGACGACGATGTGATGGTGCACTGGTGTACCAGGCTGAAAGGGAGACGTACCTGTGCCAGGCCCACCAAGTGTGTGCACTTTCACTATTTAAGGCTACTAAATAAAATTAAAGTCAAAAAAAAAAAAAAACAATACTGTATGGCTACTAGGTCATCATCTCTGGCCATGTCAGCTCAGGAAATCCCCCGATTTCAGCCGTCAAGTCCACTCCCTGTAAATCAGTGTGTAACTTGTATTGCAGTTTGTCCACAGTAAAGGGTTGTAATTCACATCGGGAATCCCCCCAGTCTCTGTGGCACAATGCCTTCCTGATGCCACTTGCCCAAGACCCCAGGTCAGATGATACCATCATCCTCACCCACCCCAAATGGGTGACCGGCACATGGAATCACAACAGTCAGGTGTGTGTGGGGGGGGGGGGGGGGTGGAATTAGTTGAGCAGACACCAGGGGGTTTGATTCTGGTCACACTCCAGTTCAACATTAATCACCGTGCAGGGGGCGCCACTGATGGCCAGTTCCTGCTTGGACTCCACCTTGTACTGCAGATTGGTGAGCCCGCCCTCTGGGTCCACTTTGAACTGCTCCTGTTTGCATGGGAACAGCACAGCAGTCATTAAGGAACTTTACATATTAGAGTCTAACCAATGAATTTGTCCCTGATTCATAACTTTTGGAAGCAAGTAACCGTCAGAAGGCGGCAACTAAAATGAAGTAGTGGAAGTATGGCAGTAAAGGATCAGGTGACACGAGGCAGATTGCTTGAGTAGTAAAGGAATATTCAAAGTTCAGAAAACAGCCGTTTTTCAGACCTTTCGCAAACATGCAGTAGCTAAAACTTCAACCTGTGAAACTACCATGCAGGCATTGACTGCGATTTACCTGCTTCTGTGCTGCGATCCTCTTCTGGTCCCTCTTTCTCCAAGCTGGGTCATGGATGTGTCGAAAGGTTTTGTAGCCAGTATTTATGCCA
This sequence comes from Cyphomyrus plagiostoma, assembly GCA_019775915.2. Taxonomy (NCBI): domain Eukaryota; kingdom Metazoa; phylum Chordata; class Actinopteri; order Osteoglossiformes; family Mormyridae; genus Cyphomyrus; species Cyphomyrus plagiostoma. The sequence goes on from JABFEA020000002.1 coordinate 20,512,484, forward strand.
GTGGGCCGGAAAAGCTGGACATGGGGAAAACATATGACATGCAACAAATTTAGAGACAGAACTATTTGTCCACGGAAAAGCAGCCAAGCTGCAGAATACTTAAGTTCCCTCTGTATCGACCAGTGTTCATAGTCTGTGATTGTATATGATGCTGATGTTTCCAAACACACCCGGTCAATTCAGAAAACTGTTACATTTGTGCGTGCCGTCACTACGTGAGTGATGTTGCTGCCGAGTCATGTTTCCCCACATAGTTGATGTCAATCTGGAGGATTAAAAATTATGTCCACCAGGAGGCAGTGCGAGAAATAATTTTGGTCGGCTAAATAGTTTCTGGTCTTACTTGTTTGTATGAGTTTGCCACAAGCTATTGAAGATGAACACTGGAAGAAGACTAGCAAAGCACCATACATGCATATTACACAGACACTCCTCTATTTACGAATGAGTTACGTTCCGAACGGCCGTTGGTAACTTGAAATGTTCATACGTCATTATTCAACATCATTTTAAGGGTATACGCAAGTACAAAGAACTAGTATGCTGGGAGTATGCATGCTATGCTTACAGTCCTCTTCGTTTATATGTATGAAAGTTTGTAAGTAAGTTATATATAATATATTTCATATAAAAATATATGAAAGTTTGTAGAGGAGTGTCTGTACTTTGTATATATGACACTGTTTGCACAAAAATTGTGTGGAATGAAAGAAAGCAGGAAAAGCTGGTGGCCATGATGCATATGGAAATAGATTGTGAGCACTGAGTATAAACTGGCCCATAGGGACTATTGCCAGGTCATAAAATCGCACAAGAAAGCAACCTCAGGTTTCTGTACCTCTAATCCAGCTGTTTTCAGCCTCCTGTAGAATTCGTCATCTTCTCGACCCCATCCCCAAAACCGATTGGACATCCCATTGCACTGGAACATCAGGGAGAAACATGACATCAGAGGTTCAGCTTCTAGCAGGATGCAGTAAATATGCCAAACTCCTGTCTGACTTTCTTTACTGTCATTTCACAGCATCACACCGAGCAACTGAGGGTCCTGGTCAAACAAAGACCAAAGCATGACTCTCAACCATGAATGTGGTGTGACATCAGTGCCTCAAACATCTCACCAGTCAGCCTGGACCTCCTGTCCATCTCAGAAGAACACAAACATCCACAAGCATTTACGTCAATGGCTCAAGGTCCTGGGTCTGGTGGTCCCAGCGTATGCCGCTTTCTGACTTGGCAAACACTTAAGCACGATAGGACTAATTATCTCGCTAATTAAATCACTCCTCTCATTAGGTGATTACAGAGAGCTAGAAACCTGGCAGGCCTCTTACAGAGCATGCTTAGATGGTGCAAGGGGGCGGGGCTAACCTTCTGATAATGCTGTTTGGTCAGCAGCAGTATTCCACCCACGTAGGTCTTGTAGTGGTACAGGGGGTGCAGCTCGGGTGAGGCGATGTGGAAGGGTCCCTCCTCCGGGAAGCCATAGTCCAGAGCCTCGTTCTGAGGCAGCAGGTCCACATCGTGCATGGCGACGTAGTCGGTGTCATTGCCACTCTCCAGGAAGCCAACGTTGATCAGGGAGGCCCTGTTAAACCTACATTGGAAAATGATGGATGTGACAAGGTGGCAAATATTCTGGGGCGTGTTTCCAAATAAGAATCATTTTTAACAATAACTAACAATACAGTGGTACCTCGGTTCTCGAACTTAATCCGTTCCGGACTCAGGATCGAATCCTAAAAAGTTCGAGTTCTGATCTAATTTTCCCCATAAGAATAATGGAAAACCAATTAATTGGTTCCCGGCCCTCCAAAATTACACCTAAATGTTTTTTTAAGCATTTAAACACAAAATGAACAGGATAAAACAAGAAGAGCATTTTTTTCTTAATGGCTTCCATAAACGATAAAGATCTTATCCCAACATTATCCCTGTCCTGCCCCGATCGTCCGCTGCTTCCGTGTGCCACGCCCCCTTATTAACCTCATGTGATCAGCTGTTTCTGGTTGTTGTCATTAGTCCTCTGTGTTAAGTCCGCGTTTCAGTATGTTTCCCCAGTCCGATCATTGGGTGCGTTTTACTTGCTTACAGTGCTGGCTTAAAGCAACGCATTATGATCCTGACGCAATGCATTACAGTTAGATGCATTGCAACCTCTCACCCGGCTGCACAAACTGGAACCGCCTCCGTGACGACACACCTTTGCCCTTATTGGCTGAAGAGTTTAGTTACACGCATATTCAGATCGAGTTCTAGGTCAAACTGGTTTGTTCGACTTTCAAGAAATTCGAGTTCTAGTGAGTCTGAGAACCGAGGTACCACTGTATAAAGAATGTCATAGGTAAAGAATGAGTAAGATTTGCAACGGACTTTGTGATTCCAGATTTAACAAATAAACTGAAGGTCTTTCTTGGCTCCTCCGCAACCTCTGCGTGAAAAAGGCATAGACCGTCGACGACAGGAACATCAATCCCACATATTTCAATGGTGAAATATATATGACAGTCACATTGGACATATGCAAATGTGAAAAATATAAAAACCAATAAAAAACAAAAGCTGTGTTTATAACATACATACCTATTAATCAAAAATATATAAATGATCTGAAAAAGTAATGGTGCTTCCTTTTAAAAAATAATCATTTCAAGCAACTTAGGAACAGGAAGTAACAAGTACACACAACAGAAGCATAGTAACATTCAGGGTGAAATCTTAGAGCTCCCAAGGACTGGTGTAGGTACCAGAATCTTCCACGTACCCAAGGCACACTCTGTAGCAGTGTGTGTCCTTTGACATATGGCGTTATACCCTTCTTCAGCCATAGTTTGGGGATTCAACCCTGCAATCAGCAGGTATTGGCTAAGAGGAGGCCATGTTGATCACCGCCACAGTCTGCAGGAATCCACCAGTGGCACAGAGCTGTCAGAAGCTGCACGATGGCAATGAGGGCATAATCTCCACGTGTTCCTCTTTTCAGTTTACCTGACACCAGACCAAGGAAGCTCACTTCTTATTTTTCTATTATTGTTTGATCACAGAGATGGTCCAGGGGGTTCTCATCTACACACAAAACAGCATTTATACCAGCCGCTTGACTGTTTGGATAGCCCTGTATTTGTGTCTCTGCGCAAACTGTCGTAGCTGGCAGTAATGGGTGATTCATCGTAGCACTTTATAGGATGTGACTAAACACTTAGCAAGTCTGACTGATTAGCTCGCTATGTACCAGGGCTGTTCAGAATTTATGAATTGTGCCCCATTCCATTCATGAATTTGAAATGAACTGGCCACACCCCACAAGGTGCTGAATTGGAAATTGAACTGGAATGACAGGAAGAAGAATTAAATTAATTTGAATTCAAGAAATTCAATGCAATCGCACAACACAGGAAAAGGGATCAAGACCAACTTAGCAGCAGTGCGACCACTAGACATCAACTTTCCCAGTTGGTTACACCAATACATGATTTGGTCGCACCCTTCTTTTCGGTGCAGCATGGTATTAATCAATTATCTTGCATACGAATAGATGTCCTAATCTGCATACCCTGGTTTTTGTATTGATGAAAGACTGACAATGTGACTGAAGACTTTATAGTGGCCCCTTCACATTCACAAGGATTAGGGCCCGCAAATCCCCATCAATGTGACATATATAATACACGTACCATCTGAATTATGCCCCTGTATGTCCTATATAACTACTGCACGCACTGTCAGCACTACACTCACTATCAAAAATGCAAAATTAACATCAATGAAGGAGATTACACGACGTGAGTGCACCAAGTTTCCAAGAGAAAGAAGCCAAAACTTCTAGAATGCACTTACATGAACAAATTTTACGCATTACTAATATTTATGTAATACAATGTCGTGAACCAATTCATTTTCAGTATTGTGTTCGGCTTGCGCGTCACTAGTTTCTGTGATCTTTCGGTCTTCCCTCCAAAAATATCCCCGTTTAATTGTTCACGGCCAACTCGCCAAAGACCAAAACTGCGAATGTCAAATGCGAAGGAGGTGAATTACTGCTCTTGTAAAAATATTTTAATCTGAACATTAGCTTTAAGATCACAGTTTAACTCTCATCATCACCTGTGTGTCTCGGGACCTCTCTCTGGCTCCAGCGCTTCACCCGCCTCCTCATTTATCTTTATAATAATCACCTAGTCTGCTTCCGCTGTTTCGCGCATTTTATCACTATGCGTATATATGTGCAGGTAAAGAGAGACCAATTCAGCAAAAAAAAAAAGTCACACTGAACCAGGGAAGAAGAAAAAAAGTCACTATTTGTTAACGCATTACTCGTGTTGGAGCAAAACATCCAAATGATTATCATACACCAAGTTCAATTTAAAGTCGCACATTCTCAATACGAGGTCGCAGTCTTGAACCCCGAGCAATGTCATTTAATAAAGGGAAAAAAAATCATATATTTGCATTCCAGATGGCAGTGAGTGAAGTGTACTTCGTATTTACGTAATTGTACGAAAAAAAATGCGTAGGCCTAATTGTTTTAGCTTACTTTGAAAATAGCTATTTGGTTGATGTTGGCCTCTCTAAGTCCTTTTACATGTGTATATATTTATTATTTTTTGCATACTTATCTATGTGTGTTTTGTGAGGAATCTGCAGTAGCTTTTCTTATGAGTGTCTCTGGTTTCTCAGATCCTCCGGGTTTTGCTCTTCCACTGTGGAACACAAAATGACTTATTTATTCTATAGGTGACACTTCTTTCATTCTGAATAACAGTGACATGCACAGATTTTTTGGGCAGGTGCTGGAACAGGGGAGCCTTACCGACTGGGGATTCAGTTTGTTTTGCTTATGTTATCATGCTGTGTATATTAACACATTATGTGCAGCTCATATTATATACTAAGCTGTAAATTAAGATGTACTTTTACAGATGCACCCACATGATGCATAATTCTCCTTCCTTATATTCAAATCAAAATTCAGATTTGTCATTCTGTTTTCAACCAATTTTATGAACCAAATTGGAATTTTAAGCAGATCCCCAATTCTATTCAATGGTGCTCAAACTGGGCAGTGTGGTTGTGCAGTGGTTTGTGCTTCTGTCTCACAGTGAGAAGGCCCTGGGTTCGATCCCGGCGGTAGGTCCTTTCTGTGTGGAGTTCACACACTCTCCCCGTGTTCGTGTGGGTTTCTGCCGGCGGACTCCGGTTTCCTCCCAATACAATGCAGGGAAGGTTGTCTGGCAACTCTGAATTGGCCCTGTGATTGTGGTGTGCATGCACCTGGCAGTGTGTTGGTGACTGACTGCTCTGGGTTGGTTCCTGCCTGTACCCCTTGTTGCTAGGATAGGCTCGGCAACCCAAATGGTGGTGATTGATCGATGGCACACAACCCTGTCATGCAGTCAAATTCTACACAGGTGTTAAAATGACAAGCCCTTTTTGTGCTAATCTGTAGCCGTACATTACACTTTTATATTCCAACATTTAACTATTACTATTATTCATCATCATTAAAAGAGTGTTAGTGTGTTTTGTTATGTATTTCGGGTGACCTCTGTCTCTGTGACAGGATGGCAGGCAAAAATTCAAATTAGGAATAATTTAGAAAACAATGAATGTATTGGAGCACTTGATAGGTGCAATTACAAGCTGCTTTAGTTACAAAGGAATTTGAAAAACACTTGGTAATTAACAACTGATCTAAAGCGCGAGAAACTGTTTAGTGTTACAGAGCTTTCCTGAAACGCACTCTTTTCCCTTTATATAAATAATTTTGGGGGGGAAAGTAACACCTTCGGGAACAATCACCTTTTTTTCTGGAAAATGTCCAGACAGGTTGAGTTTCAACACAATAACCAAGACCAATATTTAGGAATTGCAAAAAAAAGTAATATGCAAGCTATGACACAAGACTTAATTTCAGTGCATAACTCTGTCTTACTTTCTCAATAAGCATGTCAGACTGCCAGTTTCATACATTCCAAAAGCAACACAGCTTAGCGACCACGATACTGTCTTTCCCCCTTGAAATGCTAGCGCACATAATGAAGTATGTACTGAGAACTCAGACACGTTATTGCCAGCATGTACAAGTGTTTGCGGTCCAGTGCCATTTAAAAACCCTTATTTCCCATCAGTCTGTTTTTATGTCATCCTTGTTATTGTGTGATTTTTGGATCTCGTCTTTAGGGAAATCACCCGACGCCTGATATTCCCAAGCACAACCAGGCTACTTGCTGCACGTACCAAGCACACACCAGACGACCTGCAGTAACTGAAGCAAAGTGCACAGCAGATACGTCTCCACATGACGAGCCTACAAAGGGAAACCCATTGCACTCAGGCTAACACATAATTATGCTGATCACATTGCACACGGCCTGCCACCTATCCCTCAAATATCGCGTATCCCTCCTCTGCATGTCAAGCACTTTGTAATTTACGATTCAAGTATGCATACACAGCCAGTATCATTTACCTTGTGTGTCTCTCTGCTGCATTCTAAAAGCGGGCTTCTGCTACAGACACCACAGCCATGCTCAAAGCAAAAAGACCCCCCGGGTAATTGCTTCCGCTCTCCAGTCAGCAAAATCTACCTCACCTTGGTTGGAGAAAAATTATTCACTTAAATTGTAATTCCAGAACAGTTAAAAATCTATTTTAAACATTAAATGCAAGTAATTTTCTTGATCACGCTTTTTGACCCAACTGCCTGGTTTTGTTAAGGGAGCAAGTGCAACACAATTCTATCAAAAATGAGCAAGCATGTGCATATACATTTCCAACACCTACAGCTGTAATGGCACTCATATTCATCATATACCATTTAGTACATCATTTAATAAGACTAAGACTGTCCGTCAGCTCTGTTATAATGAATTCAGCTATATTACTGGAAACACTTCCGAATCATTTGAGATGACACCATCTAAGTGTGTGTACGACCTGAGCTAAGCAGAAAACTTTCAAGTTACTATCCCTGAGGAATTAAAGGCAGTTCTACTAGGAAATTCATACTAGGTTTAACAAAACCATAACTAAGACTATTGGAGTGTTTATCACTACATTATGATTGCTATGATGTTATATTTTATTTATGTGTATGTGTATATATATTTATTTATTTTTTGCATTGTATATATAAGTGTTTTGTTATTCAAACACGTCAACAAACCCACTGCCTTTGATTTATTGTTCCTAACTGTGTTTGTGTTTGCAGTGTTAATATAATAAATATTAATAAATAAATTCTGTCCAAGGTTTGGGCAAACTTTGTAGTAGGGCTGGGTAAAAAATATCGATTCTCCGATTTTAATCGATCTTCAATTTAACGCAACGATATCGATTCCGGAAATCCCCGAATCGATTCTTAATGCGCGTGCTTCATGTAAGAGGATATGAATATTCACCTCTCGTCCTGAAGGTG
>JABFEA020000002.1:20521215-20543405 GCA_019775915.2 Cyphomyrus plagiostoma
CGGTTTGACTTCTGATATTCAGATCGAGTTCTAGGTCAAACTGGTTTGTTCGACTTTCAAGAAATTCGAGTTCCAGTTCAAGAACTGCGGTACCACTGTAGTTGTAAACCAAACACAAGTCCCGTCTGTCAACATATCTGAATAAACAAAACCTAAGGCATGCTCATTTGCACACTTATGTTTTGTTTTCAAAACATCATGTGCCAATAAAAAATACCCTAGGGCTATATATTAGTGACAAAATCCCTGCATTCAAGATGATAAAACATAAAATCAATATCAGTTCATGCCTGCACGTGCATTCCCAGAAATTTCTCCCACTTTCATTTTCAAAATGGCGTGCGATCTCCTCCAGTTGTTCGAAATGGATGCTGTAGTAGTCAACTGAGGCCATCAACTGTGGAGGATATCCGCTTTTACACAGTAATATAAAGCACCGCACCAAACGCTAGTCTTCGCCTTCGCGTAGGAATTCCAATCGGGTAATCAAACAAAAATGGACAGTGCACGTAGGTAGCCTATAAAACCCAGTAAAAATCAGTCCCGTACAGACCTCTAATCTAATCAGATAATCATTTTTTATATCTATTAGTATCTGTGAATCAATTTTTGACAACCCCGGTGTCTCATTTTCAACTCCAGTGTCAGCTATATCTTCCATTTCTAATCTTTCGCGGTACATTTTTAGTGGTGCAGCAGTGAATAAGGTCCCCCCTTAAACAGTTTCCAGTTGTGCCACTTTCCGAATGCTGTGTAGGCTATTTGAACCGGTATTGCAGTATAAGAGAAATTCATCTCATAGCAATAATAAAACATGGTTTTCTGTATGAAGCGGTATACCACCCAGCACTACATAGGCCCTTGGAATGATCCTACCTTCCCCACCAAATACAGTGCACCTGCTCAGACGATGTTATCATAAATGAGTAAATGAGTTAGCATGTTGGATGTACTTCCAACATGTTTGTTTGACTGTAATGGGCCGGCAAACAAATTTCAATTATAATCAAATTGGGAGTTCTCTACCAATTCCTGCTTCTACAAGGAAGGGTTACATCCTGAATGAGACGCAAGTTCGTAATTACATTATGGGCAATTCAGAAATGCTAGATAGTCTAAGTGCAGGTCTTTGCACTTCCCAAAGGTGTCCCACGTGACACGAGGATACATGTTAATTCAACACACAAAAAGGGGAGTCAGGTTTCAACCGCCAACACTCGAGGTGTGAGCCAACAGTGCTACCTATTGAGGCACCATACCACACTGACATTTACTACAGATTCTAAGACAATCATTTTCTTAGATCAGAAGTGAATAAGAAGACTTAGAATCTCCATGCCGTTGTTATATATTACTTTGAAAGGCGAAAGGAAATACAGAAACCTCTGGGTTTACCAGAGGTCTGCAGTTTCCCAACCTTTTCCACTTAGAGTAAGTTTACTATGAACCTGGAACAGGATACTTTAAAAATAATTTCAAAAAAAGCAGAGTGATAGTGAAAGTAGCACAAGTTACCGATAGTGGTCCACCTGGTTGATCACAAAAATCTTGTGCCGTATCTTCTTCTTGTTCAGGTATGAGTGCATATATGGGATGAAGACAAGCAGCTCTTCAAAGCGCTCTCGGAAAGGGACGAGCAGGGCCATCTTGTGAGGACCCCATGATGGGTCATCCACCGTAAGTGCCTGTTTCGCTAGCGGACAGGGTTTCTGGGGCAGGTGGCCATCCTCCACAGAGATCTGACTCATGTCACCGGAACAGCTGAGCTGGAGCCAAAAGAGAGAGCCCAACACCAGCACCATGCACAGACAAAAGAGCTTGAACACGGTGCATTTCTGGGACAGGAACCTAGGAGAAAGGGGGAAAAGTCAATTAAAAAAACAAAATCTTGTCAATGTTATATTGCCACAGAAGAGACTATTTTAGTGTGCTTCATTGTCTGGCTAGGTCTGGATTTTCCTCATACTGAATCAGTTTATGCAGTACTGTAATATAGTCGCTGTAGAGCAGAAGAAATCCACCATTAAATCACAGCCACAGGGTAATCTAGCAACCATCGTCCAAATGTGCCATACTGCCAACATTTATTCATGCTTGTAAACAGAGAGATTTAACATTCACCTGAAGGCTAGCGGGCTCACCGTGAAACACAGTACCAAGCATTTACTCTGAGATCAACATGTAAAACCAATGCTAATAGCCACACATTTCTTCATCTTAAAAAATGCAAATGTAAAACGTCGACCTGCACCAACTTTACCGTTTCACTTAATTCTGTGTACTTTCATTGAGTGTGGTTTGGGAGGCTATATCACATCAACATAGATGTCAAGCAATCACGCAACTTGTTAATAAGATAAGAAATCACTGGTTAACAAGACAGAGATCCACTTCAAGCACCGGTTCAAAGAAAAGTGCGTTCAAACCATGAAATGCCGAGCAGTCAGTTACTCAGTACTCACAGACTATTTCTGGGAGGAGATGGGCATTTTTGCATGTCGGACCTGAAAGATTGTTCCCAGGGACACAATACCAGTGTTCAGCAAAATTCTGACTCACCAGTTAGATAAAACTTGTATTATTATATAAAAATTGGTCATGCAGATATGTTAACAAAACAGCCAAGTCAGACCCATACGCTGGTAATATACGGGCCTTTGTTTTCACATAAACTTACTTATAAAATGACAGCTGTTGTCTTGTCCCTAATTAACTACTTTGTAACAAGTTAAATAAAAGGAAAAGTGGCACCAAATAAGTCTTAAGTATGACAGAAATTAAACCAGTTTGAACATAGATAAGGCGGGTAAATGTTAATACTGGAAATCCAGGTGTTTTGTCATAAGTACAATCCTATAGATGGCAAATGTTTAACTGACCTCATAATATTACTCACCTTCTGTCTTCCTTGAAATACAAGACCGGTTTTCTTCGGGAAGAATACATCATCTTCCCAGTCAACCTTATGACTTAATTATAATATTTTAAATGTTGAACTACTTACTATTCCCTAAATGTGTTTTTTTACGTAACTGTCACAGCGAACTTCTCATTCTCCTCGTCCCTTGATTAAACGCTCGACTTCAGAAATGTCAACATCTTTTTCATGCCGATTTGCTTTGTATATGTGTACAAATTTTGACTTTGATGTGTGCTGAATGCCCGTTTTTTGGGATTTCAGCTTGCATTCGGTCGACGAGTCGCCGCTGCGTGTCTAGCTACAATAAAACATATCTGACTGACATTGCCAAGCTCCACATATACATTCTGCCACATTTCCTCAATAGACACAAAAGCGTTACTGTGATGCACACGTCCGAGTGTCAGCGCGTTTAAGCGACGTCGACCCCATTTACAAGCAGAAAAGCCGGCGAGCACAGGAAGAAGGTTTTTTTCCTTTCATTTTAATGATAGCGACTCTACACGCTGGCTCCGCGCGTTACGCGATCCGGCTTCCTGGTCTATCTTTGAAAAGGGACCCCGGGAAATACGGCACATTCGCATTCGTTCCGATCCCAACATTGCTGCTTTCAATGACAGGCGCTCTGCCAAACTTCTAACGTGGAAACACGTTTCGAATGAAACGTGTGCGTCCGTACGAAACGCTTGTCGCATTTTTCCAAGTTTGGCCGCGATGCCATTTGATTTTTTTTCTAATGTACCGTGCACACTGTTGCCAGACAAACACTTTTTTTCTTAACTGCAGAGAATGTAGCTGTATCATACGGCTAAGTTGTCCATATAAATACAAGGCAATGTGCAAAGGTAAAGTTAATTGTTCATAGCCGACAAAGTTTTAAAAATATATGGTAATAATAATAAGTTTATTAGCTTTGGTTGTAGTGGAAAAGCTTAGCTCTTAGTCGTGTGTAGGAGCAATTGGGTTTCAAAACACGCAACTAGAAGCTGAGTTTATGTGGGCTGCGACTCCTGTTGGTCGTGCGATTAACTAGCAGCTTGTGTCGGCTGCGGGAGCGGAGCTGCGTTTTGTTGTCTGGAGACACATTGTAACAGACAGAAAGCAGAGGCATAAGGCTTGGCTTTGCAGGTAAACGCCCGATTCCGCTCATACATCTCATTTCTGTGGTAATCGGATCGCTCAATCTTTACTTTCCTTGTAAAATAAATTGAAAAGATCACATATCGGCAAATAAGGCCGCAACCCGCCGTGAACCAGGAAGGAAGATCCATTGAGAAAACGCGTTTCTTTTTCATTTACTTAGCTAGCTACTTATTTAGCGAGTGTCCTCATGATTATACGACCGTCTGAATACATGTATGGCACTTAATTTCTATTAAAAACGCAAAACGTCTGTAAGTTGAAGCGCTTAATAACGTCCAGCACCTATACACACTGGCAATAAATTGGCTAGCTTAACTTATCTTTTTGTATTTGTGCATATAAGTGCATGTGTATATACACACCTCTCAGATGTGGCAGGGACCTCCGTTAATATACGGGAATGTCTCTCAATAATGCAACGTTGACTTTAATATAAGACTTTACGCATTTGTAAGATATTTTTGCTATTAGTTCGCGCTGGAGGTGCTGAACGACGAGAAACGGACGGTTGCATGTGTTGCGAGCCAAGTAGCTAGTCGGCTAGCGAGCAATACCAACAAAACAAAAGGTCTGACCACCTGCTCTTCGGCTACGGCAACTCCGAATGAAAATCAGCTCGGGTCGTCTTGGCCACCAGCCCCCGAAAATGTACCGAAACGTTCACCTGCGTGTGGGGGGTGGAAGGAGGATTTTTTTTTTGTTCAGAATAATTCAAGGTCTGGAGATAACTGCTGTAGTCAAAGTTAACCCACTCTGCTCTGCAAACATGCAGCGAAGCGTGCAAGAATTGCAATGTGAAGCAGGAAAGGCACTGGCAACTTCGTGTGGTTAATTAGTTTTTTTTAATGTTATTATAATTTAATTGAAATTTACGCTAAATGCTGTAGTGTATTTTTATTTGAGTTCCCGCCAGTCTTGAAAATGTAATGCGTAGTCGTCACAAAATACCGCATATATATTTTTAGTCTATTGCAATATCTTTGAATCTTTAAAATGCAAAACCATTGCTTTTCAAATACATTTCTCCTTGCTCTATATCTTTTAGCAGATTTACATATGTATTGTTAAAAATATTGTTTTAATTTAGAGGTCACTTTAAAACAAAACGCATATTTATTATTTGGAGATATTTTCTCTGCAGAGGTGCAGGGTTTCTTTTATACATCTTAGATTTTAGCCTGATCTTTCAGCACCAGTTGCCACTGTTGACCTGTGGCAATGTTTGGGGCAAATGATAAATGTGTTTACTCACAACACAGTTATTTTACAGTTGTCACAATGAGCTATTTATGTGGATGATTTTTTTTTGTCCTTTCCCCTCATTCAATTCATGCAGGGATGACGAGTTTAAAGCTGATCACTGCGACGGACATACAGTATTCAGGATCTCTGCTCAAGTCCATCGACGACCAGCGCAATGCCGGACTGTTCTGTGATGTTACCATAATAGTACAAGACCGCAAATTCCGAGCTCACAAGAACATCCTGTCAGCATCCAGCTCATATTTTCACCAGCTCTTTTCAGTGGCGGGACAGGTGATTGAGTTGAATTTTGTTAAGGCGGAGATCTTTGAGGAAATTCTGAATTACATCTACAGCTCCAAACTCTGTCGAATTCGCTCGGACAGGCTTCAGGAAGTCATCCAGGCTGGCCAGACCTTGGGTGTGCAGTTCATTGCCAACCTAGGTGTCCCACTTTCCCAAGTGAGGGGTTTGCCAGGCTTGTCCAAAGTCCCAGACTGGGGAGATGCTTTGGGCAGTGGTGAGAATGCACAAACCAAAAATGATGTCCACTGCCCAGAAGCAGGATCATTGTGCATGCCAATCATCACGGAGACGTTCTCCCTATCTGCCGAAGAGTTCAAGCAGACGGACGGCAGCGTGGATAAGGAGGGAAACTTGACCAACGACGACGTCCTTTTAGTCTCAAAAGAGGCACCTGAAAATGCCACTGTCTCCAACAGCACTGCTGGTGCAGAGGGTCCTGAGGTCATGGAAAGGTGTCCCGAGATTGAAAAAGTTGACAAACATCCTGAAGAGAAGGATGTTGTGTCCGGGACAGAAGATAGCATAAGTCCTGAAGCGGGCCAGGCTGTGATCAAAGAGGATGGGGGCTCGCAGATAAAGGATGTTACATCTGCTGGGAACATGGATGGAGATAAATCTTCATTCCACAGCAGCCCCACCCAGATCCAGCTTGACCACAGTATTCTTCCCGGCCCTCTCCCCGCTCCTCTACACAGCCCAATGGTATCCCCAAACACCAGCACCAGTAATGTCCAACCAGCCATGGGACCAACCCCTTTTAGTAGCTTATGCACTCCACCAGCTCCCTCACCGCATGTAAACAGTTCACACATAGATTCCCTCAACAGCCCCCAAACCAGAGAAATGCTGCCACAACCTAATGAGGTGCTGGGTGTGCAGAAGAAGCAGGTGACTACAGTCTTAGAGAAATCAACTGCCCAGCCTGGGGATTTCAAAATCAAGCTCTCAGATGTGAGGTCAGGAAGTGGCAAAAATGGACCAGGGATCCAGAGCCCCAAAACAGTGATAGTAGGGAAAAAGACTATAACACTAGACAAGGCTTCAGAGATTGATTCTCTGTCTACTGGCTGCAAGGTCTACGCCAACATTGGGGAGAACACCTATGACATAGTCCCCATGAAAGAGGACCCTGGGGAGGGTGATTCCAAAACCAGCAGGGTTAGGAAATCCCACATGTCGTCATCTTTCTCCCCAGATTCCTCACCTCAGTCTCCCCGGGGGGTCTCAAGCAAGAAGAAAACAAAGCTCGACCAGGATGACCACTATGAACTGATCATGGACGGGAAGACCTTTTATGTGTGCGTCGTGTGCAAGCGTCCTTATGTGTGTCTAACTAGCCTGCGACGGCACTTCAACACACACTCCTGGGAGAAGAAATACCCCTGCCGTTACTGCGACAAGGTGTTTGCCCTGGCCGAATACAGGACCAAGCATGAGATCTACCACACGGGGGAGAGGAGGTACCAGTGCCTGCTCTGCAATGAGTTCTTCATAAATTACCAGCTGCTCTCCTCTCACTGCAAGCAGGTCCACAACCAGGACCCATCCGGCCGCAAAGAGAAGGATGACACTGAAAATAACCTGTACCGCCTGCTCCCTTGCAAGACCCTGCAGTTCAAGCCCTACTCCTATGTCTCTGAAAGCTCGGCTGGAATTCCTGTCATCAACGAAGAGGGGATAGTCTACCATGTAGAACCTGGGAAGGGGACCGAGGTACCCCGCCCCCCATCTAGCACCCACCCATCTCCTGCTGTTCACCTCCCTCCCAGCCAAAGCAAGGTGCTGAACTGGGACGATATCTTCGTAGAGCCTGGGGCTCAGCCCTCACCTCAACCCCAGGCCCATCCACAGACCCCAGCCCCAGCCCCAGCCCAGCCCAGGCCACAGACCCATGTGAATCCAGCCGAGGCCTCACCAGAGTTTGAGTTTGTTATACCAGAGACTTATTGAGTTTAAGGAGCTCGACTTGCTAAGAATTGTGCCTTTGAAGCAGGGATTTCCATTGTCTTGTGTTCTAGGGTCCAGGACAAGAGTTCCGTACTTAAGTGTTTAGCTGTCGTTTTTCAAACTAGTTGTGTGTAGAAAGCTTCAGTATGCTTCAGCACAAGCGTGGCGGTTCTTGAAATAGCTAGGTTTTTTATTTTGTTGTTTTCTTGTTTCGTTTTTGTTTTGTTTTTGAGCCAGATGGTTTTGTATTGCCTCATATTGTTGTTCGACAGTTCTCACTTATCTTTTAAATGGCAGAGATTGTTATATTCTGGATAGACAGCACTGTCGACATTGTCACTGTCAGCACTTACTGTTGTTTCCACGAAGCACACAGAGGAACGTTTAGCTCGAGTTGCTCAAGCCGAGTTTTGAACTGTACCCGCCTGTTTTCAGTCGAACAATATTTTTATATTTGAAAAGGAAACAGTTGGAATTTTGGGGCGGGGGTAAGAAGGGGTGGAAAAAAGGACAAAGGACTAGCAGTTCCACCAAAGACATGGTGTCAGGTGAATGATCATCATAAAACTGATCATGACTGAATGATGGTCTAGGCTTGTATTAACATGAAAAATCACACCAGCACTGGAAGTGGCAACTGCCAGTTCCCCTCTGTTCTGCCTCCTTTAATCTATACTTATTGTATGGAGCATAAACAGTATTTGGAATGATTATAACTAAGATTCCAACCGTGGGAAAGTAGGCCACTGGCACTATACTGTTCTTAGGTGCTTTTTATCAGAGAATGATATGCTAAGCTATGAGTTTAGGAAGCTTCAGCTGAAATGCAGGAAGTGGAAGTGATTTTTTTTGTGCGCTAAGCGACATGGTGTGCCGATGGTCATGGAATCAAAAAAAACACAGGTTGTTATTGTGTTTTGTTGTGTGTATTAATGCAACTCCTATACATCTCTGGAAAAATGTTGTCCAGTGTGGTCCGGATAGTGATATTTCAGGCGGTTGATGCTTGTGAAAGCATCAGGTGAAACTTTTTTTTTTTTTAATAAAGATAACTGCTTCCCATAGCACTTTTTCAGACAGATTCCCAGACGTGAGTGTAAGCAGCACGAAGCTTCTTCCAAACGACAGTGGCCTCAGAGGTGCTGTGGTGTTTGTTTTGGGCTGATAATTCTCCATTTTCACTTTTGAAATGCACGTGTTCTGTTAAACCTCCACTTTTTTGCAGCCGGCCAAAATCAGCCGGCTTTTTAGGCACAAACGGATAACGTGATATTTAAATAAAATTTAAATTAATAAAGTGAAAAGAGAAATCCAAAGCCCAAGACTTTAAAAGGATCTGAGGGCTGTGTGAGCTTTGTGTGAGGTTTTTCTCTTTTAAAAAAGTTTATATGCCGGCCATGTTTTAGTATTATCGGAAATAAAGATGCTCGTTCTATATTCCGAGCAGGATTCTCATGCCGCTGTACCTTGGCTGAGGAAGCAAGCACTTGGGAGATTGCAGCACATGAAGTGCATTTCCTTTGAAGGAACTTTTCTGTCTATTCAGAATGTTGCTATTGTCTCGTGCAAGAAAATGCCACCAGAGTTGTGATTTTCATGAACGTTTTTTTTAAACTTCTAATCGTGTCTTGTCAGTATGTAGCTGCTCTGTGTTGGCCAGTAGAGATCATTTTTATCTACAGAAGTAGTCTTTGCTGTCCCTGTTTATCAGAAAATAAAAGCAGTTTAAGCTTTTATCGTTTCGGAAACAAATTAACAACTGTGTATTGTGTAAATAACTGTACTAAAGACCTTTTTTCATTTTAACATTCATTTTCTTTGTGTTTCTCAAAGTTATTTATTAGCTCTTAGTGCTATACAAAACTTAAATAAAGTTTATGGAGCTGATGTGAGCCTTTTATCTCTGTAATTTTGAGGTGGTGGGGCTGAACCTTAGAGACACTGGGTGCCCCCCCCGGCCACTGTTTGCTGAACAGTGGCTCTGAACTTACATGCTTTTGCTACATGTGTCACTGAACAGGGGCTCTGAACTTGCATGCTTCTGCTGTGTCTCCTTTAGTATTTTCCCGCTCTTCAGAGAAGAGAAAAGCTTGCACATACTGAAACGATTATGAATGGCCTTGAAAGAATTTGCGCAAAACGGCGATTCACGGAGAGAGGAAACTACACAGTTTAAACTTCCAAAATAAGCTCATTTCATATACAGAACACCAGTATCATCCTCATATGACATTTTATGGTTCAGAACTGATATCAAATCCTGCACGCAGGGGCTCATTAACATATCTGTTTATTAATCAAGAATTATACATGCCAGGTGATCTCTTACCTAAAATGTTTTTTTTTTTCTTCTAAAAAGTGTTGCCTTTTTTTAAAACTTTGTGAATGCATCTTATTTCTACAGTTCAATTTGCCACTGAAACTCAGTAGTGCAGTTCATCAATTAAATGTCCTAACATCTAAGAAGCTACAGTGGTGGATTCGGTGAGCAGTGATCAGATAATGCCGATGGCTTGTGACATTGGTCTTTTTGGAGGTGATACGATGTGACTCAAAGGGCTGCCCCTCAGGTCAGGAATCGCTTGTATGCAAAGGAAGGGTTAGGGTGACCTTAAAGGATCCCATCTGTCGGTCCACGGATTCATGCCCAATTCAGCCACGCAAATCGCTTGGTCAGCAGCCAGAGGTTGGGGTTTGTGTTCTGTATGGCCTGGTGCAGCTTTAAAACATCACGCAGACGGTGTTCCAGCTTCCTTTGTGGGAGGTCCACTCTGATCAGATGGCTTCCAGTGCAGTTCCTATTGGCTGTCGGCTGTTGCCTGGATACGAGGAAGCGTTGCCCACATGGTTTCTCTTTTAATATGTCGACAAATGTGAGTGGCTCTTCAGCGACAGGGGGGGGTGGTAGTGCAAAGTCCCACTTCTTGTCAGGGAGTGTAGGGTGGAGGTTTCTCGTCAGGGGGGTAGTATGGTGGCGAATAGCGTGGAGGGATCTGGCTGGGCCACAGGTAGCTGGCGCCAGACTGGGAGTCGTCGGACAGACCAGAAGAGTCGGGGAACACGGAGGAGCCCTGTGGGAATTATACGTACATAAGAGGTGAGCCTGCTGAAGATTTAAATGTTTTATTTTATACCTACAAAATGCAATGGTTTGTCATTAAACCCACAGGCACACACACTGGGCTGAAAAAACTGATTGAATTTAATATGCTGCTGATATACTTAGATTACTAATAACTTTGAAGGACAGCGCAGTCTAATCAATTTCCACACCCATAGACATATTTCAGGCCCATTATGCTGGACTGGGATGCTGCCAAGAGAACCTGCACCCATCACAGACCCCCCCCAAAAAAGGATACCTGCAGATCGTATGCGGTGTAGGGTGGCAGACAGGGGGCGCTGTTGTAGCAAGAGCCAGGGGTGTGAGACGGGCCCGGGACCTCAGGCAGAGGGGGGGCTGGTGCCAGGGCAGGGGGTGGACCTCGCTCACAGATGTCAGTGGTGCCACTGGGTGTCTTCAACAAACATGCAGAAGCAGCTATACTAGACGGCTATTCCGCTCCACCATACTCTCATGTGCTACATTAAGATGTGACACGTGCATCCAGACACTTAAAATCATGCATGCGTGGAAAAATATGAACTAACGCAGGTGCTCATTGAAGAATGACTTAATGAGTAAATGGATGCTTGAAAATGACATGCACTCGTTAGCATCGTTAGAGTGAAAGGTTTTGTTTTGACATTGAGGCATCTCCTACACCAGGGGTATTCAATTCAGGCCCTCGATTCCAAATCCAGGCCTTGTTTTCATTTCTCCCAGGTAGTTACTTTAATAATTACTGATTCTGATTGGTCAGAAGCTTCACACCTGGCTCACAGGTGAAGGAAGGCTGGAAAACCAGCAGGGCTTGGCCCTCGAGGGCCGTGATTTGAATAGCCTTGTCCTACATGGTGGATCACTGGGAAGAACGTCCGGGTGACCACATTGAGACTCTGACCCTAAGAGGAACCTCGTACGTTCCTCAGTGAAGGTGGACGGGTAGATGGTGAGGGCCGGCACGCCCTTGCTCGCTCACCATGTCCTTGAAGCCGCCGAGCACCGCGGCCGTCACGATGCCCAGGAGAAGGGCCACCACGTTGAGGATGGTGGCGAACCAGAGCAGGTGGTAGAGCTGCACCACGTCCTGGCAGCTACGCACCTCCGTGTATTCGTGATAGCCGCCCGTCAGCTCCACACGGCTGCCCCGTGGCGTGGAAGTGGGGAGGGACGGCGCTGTTTAGGTCGCTCACTGAATATTTGCACACTCCCGGTTTACACTAAGCAATCCTGACCCCTTTCAACAAAGACATAAAAACTGCCACTAAAACACATTGCGGACATTCAAAGATGAAAAGAGGCTATTCAGTGTTCGACATGATGTCAATATATTCGATACAGATACAGGTACTGCAGTCCTGATAGGCCACGCCTAAGTTCATCAAACTCACAGAAAGCCTGTTGCTCTCTCGAAACAAGCATGCGACTACAGGTACTTCGAATTTTTTCGTTTGGTGATCATTTCCAGATCTGGATTTTTTTTCCCCATAACACCTTGTGCTTGTATTCCTACACAATAAATTCCAGTGTTCCCTTTGATTAACTTCTCCCCAGCACAGCTGACTTGAAAAGAACAAGACGACAGGAAATTCCAGCCTGGTGACTAGAAAAATAGTAGGTGTACAGTGATGGTGGTTACATTTGTACTTCTCAACAGACACAGGGGGTTCTGACCCGGAGGTGCTCACCTGCCACATGTGTAGAGTTCACAGCAGTAGCAGGTATTGCTCTTCACACGCAGGTTGCAGGAATGTTGAGAGGACGCGTGACAGTGCACCTGAGACACAGAGGGACTCGCTCATGTCGGTGTCACATCCCCTCGCAAGCTCAGGGCAACTTGAAAACAGCACCTCATCACCTGACATTGGAGCTCTGACCAAATGTGCAAACTCACACATACGACCCTGTTTCCCCCGGAAAAACTTGTGTTACATGCCGTGTAAAATGTATATAAAAACAAAATGCAATGATTTGCAAATCATATAAACCCATATTTAATTAACAATAGAACAAGGACACCATATCAAATGCAGAAACATAAACTTTATTATGATGAATATATGATCAATTTAAATTTGATGCCAGCAACATGTTTCAAAACAGTTGAGACAGAGGCAACAAAACAGTCATACACTGTTAAAATAAAACACCTGGTTGAATATCTCACAACTAAGTAGGTTAATCGGCAACAGGTCAGCAAGATGATTGGGTACAAAAAGAGCCTCCCAGAGAGGCAGAGTCTCTGTGCAGTGAAGATGGGGAGATGTTCACCACTCTGTGAAACACTTGCACGGGCAAATAGTGCAACAATTTCAGAATAATGTTCCTCAATGTAATATCGCACAGAATTTGGAAATGTCATCGTCTACGTCATATAATATCATTAAAAGATTCTGAGAATCCAACTTCTCTGTGCCCAAGCTCATTTAAGATGGACTGAGGCAAAATGGAAAACTGTCCTGTGGTTTGACAGACAAATTCTTTTTGGAAATCATAGACACCGCACCCTCCGGGCTAAAGAGGAGAAGGACCATCCAGTTTCTTATCAAGGTACAATTCAAAAGCCAGCATCCGTCGCCTATGGCTTGGGTAGCTTGTACACCTGGGAAGGCACCATTAATGCTGAACGATACATACAGGTTTAGGAGCAACATATGCTGCCATCCAGACAACACTTTTCTCAGAAATGGTCTTGTATATTTCAGCAAGATAATGCCAAACCACGTTCTGCTCATATTACTACAGCATGGCTCCATAACAGAAGAGTCCAGATGCTAGACTGGCCAGCCTGCAGTCCAGACCTGTCACCCACTGAAAACATCTGGTGCATCATGAAACAAAGAATACGACAAAGGAGACCCTGAACCGTTCAGCAGCTAAAATCCTATATCAGGCAAGAATGGGACAACATTTCACTCTCCCCAGTTCCCAGGGATTTACAGAGTGTTGTTAAACGAAGAGGAGATGCAACACAGTGGTAAATGTGCCCCTGTGCCAACTTTTCTGAAACATGTTGCTGGCATCAAATTCAAATTGAGCATATACGTTGTCAAAAAACAATGACATTTCTCAGTTTCCCGCATTTGATATGCTGTCTTTGTTCCATTTTCAATTAAATATGGATCTATACTTTTTGTAAATCGGCACATTTTGTTTTTATTTATATTTTACACAGCGTTCCAACTTTTTTGGAAACAAAGTTTTGGATCCAAGCATGGGAAAAGAACCCATATCCTGTGTGAGACCAACATGCCAGCCGGTGAAGTATGCAGTGAAACTTTAATTGGTAATACAGGCAGCATTTAAACAAACGGGCAGCTTCACTCACTTCCAGGTCATTTGACATCACACTGGAGTGGTACTTGCACCTTCCTGCATACAGGGGTCTCAGGTCCTGCATGACAATAAGCACCAGTCACATGACATAGGTTGTATTTTAAAAGGTCCTTTAACTTCGACAGTACAGCAGTGGCAGCTAATGTCCAAAAAAATAAGGAGCTAAGATAAGTTGTCTACTCTTCTATAGTTTCTTGTAGCCAATATTAATAAGTAAAATAATAGGTCAGAGCAGGGATACTCAACTATTTTTCCCCAAGCTCCAAATTCCATCAGTGACACCAAGTCAAGGACGACTGTCCCCAAGAAAGTTGAGGAAGTAAGTCTATCTGAAACAAATTATCGTAAGAATTTAAAATTTGCTGCTCTTACTTGGCATCTAGTTATATCTCTCATTTAAATGCCTGTTTGTCATGCTATTTTGCAGTAGTAGAGAAAGAAAACTTTGAAATCATTTGTTGGACCACCACAATATCAGTATTTTATCCTGAATGTTGATTCCTAAAGCGAGGACACCTCCATTTACATGTTTTAAGTACAGAGATTTTTTTTTAAAAAGGACTACATTGACTTGTATGATATTCTCAAAGAAACTCGCCCATTTTGAGGTAGCTCAGCTTTTACCCCATCCACGCTCAGCAGCACTTCAGACAAACTGGTCGCTCCATCTGGCCTCCAGGTGTCACTGTTTACAATATTACAATAGTGTCTCATCTATCCCTATATACTAGCCTGCTTTGGTATATAGGGCACTGAGTTTGAACGTCCATCAAATACTTCTGTTCATCTTGACTGGCACTTCTGTTGTACATTTGAGCAAGGCATATGTGTAAAGTTTTTTTGGTTGAAAAAGTGTGAGAAAAGTATGGCTAAAACGTAATAGGGTGTAAATCTGCTGGTTATGTGTTTTAAGCATTATAGAAAAAAACAAAAAATAATATAGCTTGTAAAACATATGGATTTATCAAAGAGCTGAAGCTGGCCAAAGTGCTGTTTTGGTACAAACCCAGTCAGGAAATACTAGATGCTGCCCATTCATGTCCATTCATGTTTTACAGATGGAAGGTACCAGACAGTCTGGTTAATGGCCGGGCAAGAGACTGACTGTGTGTGTGAACCTGCACAGCTGAGTTAGGGCTTGTGGTGTGAGAGGTGACCCCCCCCTCCAGCTTCTGCATGGCTCATACTCACGATGTGTCTGGTGGCAAAGACGCCGTCCACCACGGCACAGCAGAGTGCCGCCACCACACCAAAACTGATAAATACGATGGAGGCCACCAACTGTCACAGGGAGGGTGAGAGAGAAGAGAGTGGCGTTATCCCTTATAGCTATAGTGCCCCCTACAGGCTATCCCCCCAGCCACCAAAACTGAATCTGTTTCTTTGTGCACTACCAGTGTCATACATTTCCTCCTCTCTTTAAGAGATGAAGGGGCATTTCTGCTTAGTGTGGGGGTGTGTGTGAGGCATGAGAGTGTGCTCACAGAGCACCCCATCGCACATACACACAAATGCTTCCCCTCATTCCTCCACCTCTTCAGTTCATCACGCTGCCACCCTCTCCTCTTGCATCCAGTATCATAAGGCAGTTAGGGAAACATGATCTAGCCAATCCAACGTCCGTGTGCAGCATGCGATCTCCCTCCCAGAGACCCCCTGAATCATGAGTGCGCCATGCGATCACTCTCGTGGGATCCTGCTGAATCTAGAGCACAGCCGGCGATCACCCTCACGGAATCCTAATCACAATCGCGATGGACTCCACCATGCAGTAAGGTGCCAGCTTGGATGCCACATGGGTCTAATGGCGTGCCATTCGAACGTCTCTGTGAAGCACTAGGTTCGCAGGTAGGTGGTGGTGACGGGCATGGCGCTCATCTCCTTACCATCTGCCTCTTATTTTCAATCAGGTGAGCTCCTATGATCCCAAGGAAGGAGCCAAAGCCCAGCTGGAGATAAGAAGGCAAATGTCAGCATAGCCTGACGAGGAGTCACCCAACCCAACTCTTCATAAAGACCTCTGTCCACTCTCCCAGTACTTTGTTAATTCATTACCGATTGCTAGTCACCATATCTTTCACTCTGAATGATGTAATGGGACAATTAACTTTAGCCTAGTGAGCGTTTAAATTTATATTTACTGAAAGCGATGTACAATTAAGAAAGAAAGTCACCCAGTCATTGGCCCAATCGTGAAATCACTCTGCTAACCACGAGATTTGAACTTTCGTATAGTCTTAACCAGTGTTTCCCAACCCGGTCCTCGAGGACCCAGAGACAGTCCGTTTTTGCTCCCTCAGTGACTGCATGTCCCCAAGGGCTGGGTCCTGAAACACTCGTCGTAGCGCACAGGAGCATGCAGAGCTCAGATGCATGCAGAGCTCCGGATGCATGGCACAAGCGGCAGCGGACGGCGAGACACCCCCCACACAGTGTTCGTGTCATGGGGTGGCCCCCCTTAAAATGATCACCCTATACATGCTAAAAAAGAACAGATGCCTGTCTCCCCACTAGTCATCATTGTTCCCACCCCAAGCCCTCCAGTAACATTCTTCAGGCAACAGCAAGCCTCCTCAGTAGTTTTATGATAACACTCACGATGGCACCAGGGTAATAGCCCCCGACTGTCACGTTGTGTGTCCGTGTCGTGGCAGCCACACCAATGGTGAGGATAAGCAGCGACACTATCAGCAGAGACACCGTCACCACGATGGACTTCCTCTTCCTGCTCTTGAACGACCCTTGGAAAACATCATTGGAGACATGGATGAGAGGACACCCTTAGGATGGCATTCCTACACTGCACCTAGTGTATGAGTGTGTGTGTGTATGCCCTACGATGGACTGGCATCCTATTCAAGGTGTATCCTGGCCTGTTCTCAACCCCCCTAACAGAAATTGTCCAGAATAAGCTATTAGAAGTTGCATGTAAGGACACCATCTTTCTGCAATCAAGGTACAAATTCAACCCATAAATATACCGTTGTCTCAATACTTCATATATTACAATATTAATTTGTTATATTTGTTGGCTGTTTCAGTGGCTATCAGAATGCACTTTATTGACAAGAAGGTGACTTTCTGTAGCAGCAGTAAGTGATTATATCAGAACCATCAGCAAACACTGTACGCAGAAAATTGCTGCACTTAAACTTGACACCAGTATTCTTGCGTATATACATTGCAAAATACCACGTTGCTCTTACACCGTCGGACGCATGCAATGCAAAGCAGAAACAAATCAACAAAAGCAGAACACGGGAACTGAGAAGAGCCGTGTACGAACCGAATCTCTCCGTTGCCCCGATCCTTGGAGAAATCCGCAGTGGTTACACGACTGTAAGGCTGTTGCCCTTGAATTAATACTATCGGCATAGTAATCATAGTCATTCATTTATAGTATATTTTTAAAAAGAAATGGACTAAATTAAAGCACGAAAATGCACTGACCCAAATCGACGAATTTCTTTACAGTTAGGGATTAAATGCGTATATTTACGAATGCCTACTTAAATACTTGCGAAAATGTGCTTGCAAAGCCATTACCTACAATTTAGCAAGAAGCCTAGCTGAGTACAAATATTAAGTCACTGTCCACAGCAGCTGCTGCATTGACCTTGCACATACCTACGGCATCGGAAAGGCTTATCCCATTGTCCTGCTGGTTCAGCCCAGTAGACATGTTTATTTCTTTGTATATTAATAGTAGACGGACACCGATCTTATATTATTTTAATTGCAGTTATTTTTATTTAGCATTGTAGCTGTGGTTCCCTTCGGCGGAGCGTGTGGCACACGCGGATGGCCAGTCCCCCCAACGCCTTGGACGTGTCATTTTAATCTGGGTCTAACGACACCTCAGCGCTTTCCATTCATCTACCGATCCAAACCTTCACCGCAGCTCTGTTTAGGATCGGGAGCTGCAGTCCTGCGCGTGCGCCGCTCCGTCTCCGCAATTAAAGCTCCCCCACCCACCAAGAAAAAACGTCAGGGAGGCTTGTCCAACATATAACTCCACACACGGGATATCTTCTTGAAATGTAGTAAATATTTTGAATTTTATCCTCGGCAGGGTGGAGATAATATTAAATACTTCAAAAATTACCTATAAAAATGTTTTATTCAAAATTTGTGAACGCCGGCAGTGGAATTTACACAGAAAAATACACTTTTAAAAAATAAAAAAAACGATGCGGGCTAAATTCGCCACGCGGGCGGGGATGATAAACTAATATTTTTTTTACTGGACCTTAATACAGAACCCTACCAGCATAAATTGGTGGCGTTATTATTTCAAACACATTACATTAAACATTGTCATGCACCAAGCCTCTGAGATGATTGGCACACAGATCTTTACCTGATTATTATGATTAACTTGGCAGCCATCTTAACTTTTTACTTTTGCAAGCATAAACAGCAAATAGCTTATACCAGCAGCCATGATGGGCAGAGGCAGTTTCATGAAACTACTGATTGAGGGAAGTGTATTAATTGCAGCACTCCAGTGAGGCATGGCAGATGAATAGCAAAGACAAAGCATCCTTAATGGATCTACTGGCCTGGGGCCTCCTCCTGTTAGCATTTAGTACCATAGCCTCCCCGTGTTAGCTTTTTGCACCATAGCATACTCCTGTGAGCATTCAGCACCATAGCCTCCTCCAGCATAAATTGGTGGCATTATTATTTCAAAGACATTACATTAAACATGCTCATGCCCCAAGCCTCTGACATGATTGGCACACAGATCTTTACCTGATTATTATGATTAACTTGGCAGCCATCTTAAATTTTCTGGTTCAGTAGCTGCTGTCTTCCATTTTATGTGGCTCCACATTGTGATGAAGAGTTCTGGTTGAACTCTGAGTTTTGTTTTGAAAAGGCCTTTTCTTGACTTGGGATGCATACATATGTATGTTCGGAAACCAGCATAGTTGGCCACCCACAGTGAGTAAGGTTATTGTTAATGAATACTGAAACCAAAACAATCACAGAACCATTTTATGATTAATTGCATATACCAGGGTTCCAAATCCAGGCCGTGTTTTCCATTCTTCCAGGTAGTTAATTAATAATTACTGATTCTGATTGGTCAGAGGTTATACACCTGGCTCCCAGGTAAAGAAGGCTGGAAAACCAGCAGGGCTCAGACCTTGAGGACTGTGATTTGAATAGCCCTGGCATATACAGTCATGTTGTGAAAAAAAAAAGATTTTATATTTTGTATATTCAGCATAGAAATGTATTATTTTTTAAACCAAAATGGGCCAAGTAATAATGTTTCTTTGCCTTACCCTTCCCTCAGCTTCCCTGGGAAACACTGAATGTTTTGATTTTACTTCAGGAATTTCATCTCAACTGTAGCTCTCACACTATTTGCAACCAGAAAGGAATCAAAAAGATAGCTATTAAAATCTTTGGTCATATTATTCTTCCATTTGAGTACCAAAATTAATGCATGCTGTAGCACAATCAAAGAAATAATTATACATTATGAACTCATTAATTTCAGCAGTGCTAGTCAAAACTACAGTCCTTGAACAACAAATGCGAACTGTGTGTGTCTACAGGAACCTTCCGGCTATTTTAGTTACTCAAACATAAAAATAGGGTGAATGTGCTCATTCAGATGTTTATTGAATCTGGGATGTCACGTAGGTTATGTGATTTGCCAGCCTTTATATGATTCTGAAAAATCATAATAAAAGTTGTGCCATCATAATGCTTTCATTGAAATACAATCTGAAATAAAAATGGTTAAAAACTCATAAAACTACACAAACAAATGGAAACCAAAAGGAAACAAAATTGAAAATTAGCATTAAAATAACAATTGGAAAGTACGTTCAGAGTGAGAAAAGTTGTTGATTCAGTAAATGTGAGTTCATGCCACGGTCTTTGTGGATTAAGTCTCTATGGTCCTTAGAACATTACAGATCTTACATCTAATGGAAGTCTTTAGCTGGGTACACACTACGCTGACTGTAAAAGACTAGTGCCAACCATCCCATCGAATGTGGAAATTTCATTTCCACCATTCCGCCTGGGTGCTTAACCTTTTTTTGTCATTCAGTATTATATTAATAAATATAATTAATACAATATATTAAATATAATATTGTATAAATTACAATGCTATAAATAATATGTGATATTATTATATAATAATGTTATATTAACAATCTAGCTTTCGTTTCTTCACCTTTTTCTTGCCATCCCCCAGCACCACAGGATGGGAGCACTTTTAGGGGTGCGCCATATCACCTAGCTGTTCTTTGTGGCACCGGCGAGGGTAGCAGTACCTCTAGGGGGCGCCATACATCGTGTAGCTGTTCTCTGCCACTTCTATGGGCACAAACCAGTTAATTTCATTTCAACTTGGATGGCGCACACCACGGATGAGTGAAATCAACTGTTTGCTAAGTTGGCACCCCTCAAAAGGTGGACCCTATGCAGCTGCCTCTGTCACCTACTGGGATAACCAGCCTTGTACACACACTCTCCCTTTCTCATCAACTTTTTTTCACAAACCCCAGAGTTAAGTCTTACTTGTTTAATGGCAGGCAAGTCATGTGAAAGCACCTGAGAATCAGGAAAGAATACATGAGCCAATATGAAGTGTATACACGGTATGTGAAGCATTTTACATCTTTATAGTTCTGATTATACGACGAGCCAATCAGATGACTAGGGCACGTGGTTAATGTATTTTTTCTGTTGTTATTGATCAAAGTCTATTCTGCTATGTTTAGTAGATAAAGAAAATCAAGCAAAGCACAATTGAATTGACTCACACATTCCTTTCTGAAAAAATGTGGAATTTTTCCCTCATTAGAGCTGTGAGATGCTAAAGTTCAGAAAGGAAGATAAAGAGAACCTGGGACATCAGCAGACAGGAAAGGGAGACCAACACACCAGTACAAAACAGGAAAGCAACTTTATTCATTTCCCACCCCCAGACTCAATTTATAATATACATGTCTTGATATTCTTCAGACTGAGACATGCTATACATAAATCAGTACAAAAATACTGTGGACAGATTCATTGCAATAATTAAAAACAAAAATCAGTAATGATTCAAAATGCCAACATTTCTCTCTCTCTCGGGGGGTGGGGGTGTTATGGTGACTTCACATTACACTGGCCTCTATTTAATAAAAATAAAACAGAATTTCATCTTCTCTTCCCCTAACATATCCAATCAATTTATGAGCACTGAAGTTTACAGTGGAAATATAGGTTTGCAATAACAAGACAATTGGGAGCAAAAAAAACTTAAGATTGAGTGATGTCAATGTTTTGGTGGGCATTACACTTTTTCTGTTATTACGTTAACTTATAACTAATGTGTGTGGACCCTGGATGAATTGAATGATGCTGGGTGTTTTTTTTTTGTTAAACAGATTCACTAATAGTGCCACCAACTTCTGCTCCCTGAAAAATGAATTCAAATTAACATGACTAATAAGTATGATGGAGTTTTAAATGGCCGAATGGTGTCACAATGAAGAAAAGCCTGCTTTTCCTTCACAGGTTCTGGCGTGGTACAACATGCTTAAAATGGACTTTAAGATGAACAGAAACAGTGTGGAAAAGGCAGGTTCGAGACATTCTGCTCAGAGTGTTGGAGCGATAGGCATTGCTTACATCTCACACACCATTCCCAAAGCAGAAGAACCATCTTCTAAGGCAGTCCTCATTCATTAGGAGGGATCAGCTTATCTCCCTCCCCGTAACAAAGTGAATCAATGCTAAGCTCCTCATTACAGCAGAAACGGACTGATATTACTCCTGAACCTCTGTAGATGCACCTCAAAACCAGTTTCATCTCAGCCTCTACAAAGGAGAAAAATGCTCAACTCAACAGAAAGTAGTCATGTTTGCCGAGGATCTGAAATAGGGTCCCTTCTCCTTACCGCGGTAGGCACAGTTAAATGGCCGTTTTAAGTTGTTAGCCATCTTCAAGACATTCGACCAGTGTGTTACATTAAGCGGTTGACAATAGCTCTAAGGCTGGATTTATGATAACCGCATTTCTGTGGCATGCTGGGAATCGCTCATAGAGGTCAAACTGAGATGAAACTGGTCTTGCAGAACAGACGAGCGGCATTTATTAAGAAGCTATCTATGTAGAGTAGAGAGAGGTGTGAGATGAAACGGATGAAAGGACAAAGCAGGGGGGTGGTGGTG
>JABFEA020000002.1:20565605-20583779 GCA_019775915.2 Cyphomyrus plagiostoma
GCTGTAATAGTACACATAAGTTAGTGGTTTATTTATTGTTAGTTACTGTAATGTTGCGCTGCTTTATTTGGTTAATCATCCCCTCTGTGAAGAAGGCATTCAAGAAAGAATTGCAGTGTAGTATGACTCATTTCCTGGTGCGTACAATGTATATTTGGTCAGCGTTAACGGTTTGACTTATGATATTCAGATCAAGTTCTAGGTCAAACAGGTTTGTTCGACTTTCAAGAAATTAGCGTTCTAGTGAGTTTGAGAACCGAGGTACCACTGTATATACACACCACCGTAGTTAAAAAAATTTTCCTTACCTTGTCATGTATAAAAAGACCAAAAATGAACACTGTAAGTGGACTACTTGATTACTATAATCAAATTATATAGATTATTTAAATTGTATTTGTACAGGAATGATTCTATTCCAAACATTTTGGTCCATAGAAGCAGACACTATAACCGGTTTGCAGTGTATATGTTTATTTACTTTACTTGAAACCTGAGTTTTCAACTCAGTAATTTATATCAGGATTCACAGTTCTCAGCCTGAAAAGTCTTTGCAGAGGAACTTTGACTGTATGAGCTGATTTATACTTCTGCGTCAAATTGACGCTGTAAGTACTATGTAGCCATGGATCCATGGAACATGCACCTCCCTAGAAATGTAACTACACATAGCAGCAACAAAGACTGCAAGGACTGTGACTGGTCTTCTTGGTAGTGTTTTACAGGAACCAAGAAAGCGTACACCCAAATGACTGAACCTGAAGCGTTAGTTATATTTAACAATAAATAACTAAACATGTTTAATGTTAGATATAAATAATGCTTCAGTTTAATTTTCTCTCACTTCTCCAGAATTTACACTAAAGTTTGTTGTTGTAGTCTTTTGCTGCTAGCATTAGCAAACTCCGTGTATTCTGCACTATGGTGCATCTTTAGATGTTTGATGAAATTGCTTGTGTTAAATGACATAAATTCTGTCCCTTCCTCCTCTTGTTACTTTAGCTGGACAAACCTTACAGTCTGACAAAATGCCACAGCTTTAAGTTTTAACATAATGCTGTAATTAATTGGTATTGGTCAGTTTGTACGAGTATGAGTATATGAGCGCGGTATCACCCTGATGCCTGTATCGGTATCGCTGCATCCATAGTTATAGTTCATTTTGGGTAAATGTAATCTCCTTTTTTGTTTTATGGATATTGCGATATCAAGTACAAATATTCCAAATTATCATGGTGTGATATTGAGCAGTCCTTTTAAAAAATTAAAGTTTACCATTGCTACTTTTGCATAAGCTCTGCATGCATTCTCCAAGCCAATCATAATCCTGTTCATCCTTGTTGTTTAAATCACTCATAGATAGGTTTGTGAGAAATTTATTTTGAACTCCTTCTTTGCTTTATAAATTGCAATATACATCCATCCGTCCATCTTCTGAAACTGCTTATGCTGCTGAGGGTTGCGTGGGGGTCTGGAGCCTATCCCAGAGCTACGGGTGCAAGGCAGTGCCAACCCAGCACAGGGCAGACTCACACACCAATCACTCACACACACCCACAGGCAATTTGGTAACTCCAATAAGGCCCCAGTATGGTTTTAGTATGTTGACCCTTGAGCAAGGACCTTAACCCCTGGTGCCACGTGCTGGCTGACCCTGTATCATGACCCCCAGCCTTGGATAAGTTAACGGTCATCTCTGGCAGAGATGGCTGCCCTTTACCTGGCTGGTTTCTGGTCGTTCCCAGTGTCTCCTGTGTGGCCCTCTGCCAGCAGAACCACAATTAAACCTAGATTTAAAAATGCAGATTTTTTTAAAAAAAATATAGAGAGCAGTCTGTTAATTTTATACAGCCACAGAAAAGATTAACAGCAGCAGCATAATCAGATTCTCAATAAATCTTGAGTTGTGCCAACAGACAGACAGCACAGTCCAATCACTTGCTTTTACTCAGAATCAGCTCTATGGAATCCAAAATATTTGCATACGCAAAAGATGCACCACATTGAGTGAGCATCGATGAAAACGATTGTTTGGTTCAAAAGCTTCCTGAAGAACTCATACAAAAGCAGTGGTTACCTTCAGAACTAATATTTATGCGAAATAATAAAGTGCCTTATTTGAATTTGATTTTTTTTTTTCGATTTTATGTGCAGTTTCGAATATTCAACAATGCTGACTCATCTCTATCCCAACAGCGAGAAGGTTAACAAGGGCATCGGCATTGAGAACATCCACTATCTGAACGACGGCCTGTGGCACATGAAAACCTACAAGTGATGTCCACATCCAGATCTCAACCCCCAGGATAGTGCGAAGCAGCCCCATGTTAAATGGACTACTGTTTACATCGATGACCTTGTAATTAACTGCATCTCGCATATGACCTTTGTCACGTAATAAATGCTTGCATTCAGCCCATATTCATTCCTCATCTTGTTTGCATTTAAGCCACCATGCTCATTTGAGGGCACAAAAACATAGTGGACCGGTTCATGTTATTTTACGGAAATCGATGGAGGATTTGGGTTTTCTTAAAACTCGGCTGCGGTTTTCAGGGTGAATACAAAAAAAAAAAAATAGAAAACACACTCACCACCATCACTTTTTACAAAATATGCTTTAATATCAAAACTGAATTAGGATAACATGAAATGTTCTTCAGCACTTTTCCAGACTTCATTCACTTTAGTTTTACACACAGTAGAAAAATTGCTATTAGACAGTGAATACTTGACGTTGCACACAGTGCAGATTGGTTAGAAAACATCAATAGTAAAGTTTTATGAACAAACCTAAGTGTCTTTTCAAAGCAAGCTTGTTTAAACTTGAGAAATGAATGATAGGATGCAGTCACTTAAAACCTTGCACGATTAGAAGCTCTATGACTTGGAATATTGTTTTCATAAAGTTTCTATAACACTGGATCGGGTGATCAATCTTCAAAATGAATTTCACTAAATACCAAAACACTTAACAGAATACATTTGATAAGACAGAGGCTAAGAAGTCAATTGTTTCAAGGGTTACTTCTCTATGGCTACTGTACTCAAAATGAGCTCAATTTAAACTGAATCTAAACCAATCATGATACAGCTTACAAAAAAGACTTGCCGTCTTACAAACACTCGCCCACCCGCAATAAAGGGCCCATCCTTTACCAGCATCCTACATGCACAGTTAACCCCTAAGTATCTTTAAAAGCCCTGCATCTCACCTCAGTCACTCAGGATAAACGTGCACCGGACGTGCAAAGGCGTGACCCTGACCACAGCCACCAGGTGGCGGAGCAGCTGAATGCGTTTCCTGTGCACAGTATGGAGTTGGGGAAGCCGTCTCAGCCTTTACAGAGCCACAGCAATCAACCCAGGCCTCCTGTCGCTAGAACACTGGCATCCAGTGGAAACGGCAGGGACCAGCAAATCCCAGAGTGCCATCTCTGCAGGCAACCCACGCGTCACCTTATATCTTGTTCAAGTTTCCAAAAATCTAACACCCTCAAACCTAACACCCGCTTAATTGTTTCAAACCTTAAACAGCTATAAACCAGCTTGAAGTAGAACTAAATGTCAATGTGACTTTCGCAATATGAGATGGGAAGGAGTCTAGCAGCTACAGGTCTATAAAGTGAAAGTAATTTACTTAAGTGCCTTTTTCCATGGTTTTCTGGTACCTTAGTGAAGGAAAAGCTGAATTACAACCCAACATAAGGAGCAGCACAAAATAAGTTGAATGCAATGAGTAATTTGAACATTTGCTAATTCACAGGACTGGCATGATGCCACGTATCACTTAGGACCTTAGGAGCACCAAGTTTCCAAGGGGAATTGAAACACTTTAAATGATAAAGTGTGTGTTCCTTTCACAAGAATCGTTTAGAATATTTCAGTGCTTTTTGTTTTGAGTGGGAAATATTGCCTAGGATGTGGGATAAGACTCCTTATAACTGATCAGACATGTCGCTGAACTGGTCAGTGTCCTCAGAACTTAGGCAGCATCTGCACTCAAGGCCCCAAAGGTCAGTCATTTTCCGAGCCCACGGGCGGTAGGAACATTAAGGAGTCGTGGAATGCATGTCCGTAGGGGCGGAGCCTGTACACGCCAAACATCATGACCTGCATCTGGTTGGATGTCATGCCAGAGAAGGTGACGGCCATGTCAGAGCAGCAGCTCTCCAGCACATCCGGCGGCCGTTGGGCCAGGCTCTCGGAGATAAGGGAGCCCACGCTGCGGCTGTTGAACAGGCCCCTGCCCTGGGTGTCCTCCCCGTTCTCAGCGAACACGCCGCGGTACTTGAGGCACTCGGCAAGCTGCTTCTCCTCGTTCAGCCTCCAGAGGGCACGTCCACGCTCTGGGCAGCGCTCCGTGTCCTCCAGGGCTTCGGTGAGCCGCCGTAGCGCCTCGCGGCTAAGCACCACACCGCTCTCGTACTCCACATACTCCAGCTCGCCAGACTTGGCCACGCGGCCTATATAGAAGGGCTGCCCCGGTTCCTTGTCCAGCACCAGGTACTTGAGGTTCTCAATGATGGCGAAGGTGGTGGGTCGAGCCAAGAAGAACCAGTGAAGGTCGTCCGCGTGGTCGTACGCGTGCCTCAGGGCCTTCCGCATCCCCGCCCACTCGTCCTGCTCCTGCAGCTCTACCGCGTCCAATGTCGCAGAGCCCTCAGGGCTGTAGAACACAGCCCGGTCACAGTGCTTGCTCCAGGTGTCCTTGGCTGTGGTCCAGTGCTCCAAGTTCTTGGGCTGGACCATGATGGCGCAGTACACCCGCACTCTCTGGCCGAGCTCCAGCCTCTGGGCTTCAGGGAGCCGCTGCAGCTCCTCTTTGCTGGGCGCCTTGATGCGGTGGTGGAGGTGGGAGTCCTGGCCGGGGCGCCAGCTGGGTCCATAGCTCACCAGGGTGGACATCACCAGGCAGAAGAGGCTCCCAAGGAACAAGCCCTTAATGAAGGAGCTACCCTCTGAAAGCATGTTCATGGTAGTCTGCTGGCAAAGCAGAAAGAGGCCAGTGACACATCAGCTCCTTGTATCATTTACACTATCAGTGACTGCATAACTCAGAAAAACACTCCAGAGGAACAGAAACAAAACTCTGCATCCTTGACAACAGCACTCTCCTTCTTACAGGATAGTAATTAGATATGTAAAATCAAAAAATCCTACATACTTGAACTCTGAAAGCAACGTATCATATTATCACTGTTATCCGTGTTGTAGTACTGACCATGTCTACATTATTTTTTGCTGCCAACTGGGGAAGTCTGAACGATCGCAAACAAAAAAAATCCGGAGCTGTCCGATTGAAAATGATAAATTACTAATACTAACGTTAATTACTTTTTAGAAATGCGACTGAAATTAAGGCTAGAACAATAATAATAGATTATATTAGAGCAAGCCAAGGATGTCTTATTTAAATTCACCATGGATGTATGCTATGTACGGATACAATGGCTGACTTTATATGATGAAGATACAGGCATTTAAGTTATCCTAACAAACAAATTTAACAAACAGCCTAAATGTTTTACGTTATTAATTCTTTTAGCTTAACTTGTTTATCTTGACTGAATAACGCAATTCATTATATATATTTCTGATTAGATTAAATGATCTAACATAAGATCTACTCTAACTCAGAAGAATATGAAATTGGCCAAATCCATACACTAATATACCATCATCTGTATTTCATCCCATCATGTAACACGGGCAGAACACCGAATTACTGTAGCCAGAAATAAAAGGTGTAGCGAGGAGTCAAAAATGCTAATGCGCCAAATTAAAAGATCCTCTTACGCTAATCATGCGTTGACAATCCAGCTCCTGTATTGTAATCCTTCCCTGCATTGTAAATTGCTTTGTATAAAAGCGTCGGATAAATTAAAAAACGTACCGGCTTCACTTATACAGCCCGGTCTGGGGGCTGCAGTTCATATGTGAAGCGCTTTGTGGTGATTATTTTTGGAGGACAGCTTGATAAAAATTAAGTGAAACTGATATAAAGTGAATAACCCGCAGCACTCTGCTAAGTGTCCGTGACGACAAACTGAACATCACGCATCAAAACAAGCCGGAGCTGCAAGGCTGCAGCCGATCTAGCTAGACCCAAGATAATTGAAAACACAGTTAAAATTAAAGTTCCCTGAAAGTATGTGTCTATAATGCTTAAAGCATCGTTACCTATCACCTTTGCTCCGTGGGTAGGATTTAGCAGGTAACAGATCTATGTTCCTTCCTCCGTGGATCATGGCAATTTCGCCGAGGAGCCTTCAGTTCTTCACTTACGACGAACTTCCGGGTATGTAAACCATGTGACCGCTCACGTACGTGATTGGCGCTCGGAATATGAGCCCCGCCTCCCGAACTCACCGTAGACCTTTTTGTGCCGGGGAATTAAAGCGATGATTTGGTTTAGCTGACTGTACGCAGTATTTTTCTATTCATCCATTTTCTGTGACCGCTTGTCTTATTCAGGTTCGGGGGGAGCGGTGGTCCGGAGTCTATGCCGGAGGCTACGGGCGCAGAGCAGGGAACAACCCAGGATGGGGGTCTCGATTAATATAGGGTATACTCGGTTTACACGGCAAACTGGAGCAGATATTAAATCACCGACGACGCCTTGACAGGCGCACTACATAGCAAAGGCATGGAGAATCGCAACATTTCCCTAGATAAGTACACTCCGTAACACTAAAGTATCGATATATATTAATACATATGGATTGGATACCGTAGCTGCTCTCCCAAACACCACTATCCTTTTGTTTAAACCATTAAAATTCGACAAAAATCTACACAATAATGACCATTAATGAGGAAAAACGTAGTTAACAAAAGTAACAAAACAAGAGTTTAATGTCAGTGTGATATATATGATACATACATTACAGAATGTGTGTATGTTATATATATATGAATTATTTATACCTGCGACAAATTCATAAATCAAAGGATTAAACATTCGTATGGCTAAATAAAGTTTTCTTACATTCGCCTTGTAAACGCGACAACTTAATCCTACCGTTGGAAGAGGTCTAGCAGTTTTTGCCTTTCTATCGGTAGCGTGGCCGAGCGGTCTAAGGCGCTGGATTTAGGCTCCAGTCTCTCTGGAGGCGTGGGTTCGAATCCCACCGCTGCCATGGTGCACGTTTTATTCTCACAAAGTGCAACCTGTAGAACGGAACAGAAATGGGCATGGGGAATGGGTAATACCGCCATGCATGGGATGAAAATAATAGTTATCCACAGCATAATTAGCGAAGCTGAAGCCTCAACTCTTGTACATGAAGGTATACATTTTTGCAATGCATATACCCTTTTGTCTGAATGACTATTCAAATTGCCCTTTTGTCTGAATGAAATTTCAAGTCAGAGATATTAAAGAATCACCTACAACTCCTGCCTTTGGTGATATTCATATGGATGGATGTCAGTAAACTTTCATCCCTACACAAACTTACAATAGACAATTTTATCACCATTATACATTATTTGCTGGGATTCCCATTGCACATTTGAAGATGAAAAACCATCAAGAGTAACACTATGTCTTTGAGTTCCAGTTTGACTTTTTCAGCTTAGCAACAATTTGATAAAAATATGATTACCTGTCATGATGCACAAAACTGGTATCACAAGGAAAGACCATTAAACTCCTGTCAATGTCAAACTAGTTCAAAGAAATACAGCATCCCATAAGCTTTGTGGACCCTTGGTAGAAGTGTGTAGTCATTGGGCATTTTATATGTAGGCACCATTCCTCACCTGGAATGGCTTGGATGAAGAATAAAGGAAGGATCCGGTGTTTCCAATTGCAATATCATATCCCGTGAGACACTTCCATCCATCATAGTCCAAGAACCAGATCTTTCAGTAATGTTCCTCTGGTACATTATTAGAAACCTTTCACTTTGACAAAGTGCCCATGTAACTCCATTTAAAATCTGGGAACAAGAACTACTATAAAATGCATACCTTTATACATCCTGTGCTGTCTAATTTATACTCTGCAGTTTGGGCTGCATTTTGCTAGTTTTCTGTTAAGAGTAATCAAAATGTATTTAATTTCATCTAAATATGAGTGATCAGCATTCCAATGTAATTACTACAAGGGGATGCCCTGCAACAGCACTGCTCAACTTGTTTTTACAGAAGTAAATAACCCTACAAAACTTTAACGATAATAATGACGGTATAATGGAACATGATTTGAATGGGGAGTTTGTTGTGTGAATTATGTGCAGTGAAGAAGAACTTTGCCAAAATCAAATGGCAAACAAATCACTGGATTTCTGGTAACTAGTGATAATAGGTTATAACTAAAGATAACAAAAACAACATCATAATTTTTGTTATCTGAGAAAATAGTTTTATTTTTAGAACTTCACAAATCCATATCTGGTGGCTGAATGTATTTATCCAGCAGGTTTTATTGGTGTGATGCTGTCTATTCAGTATAACTCTGACCAGCTTTCCATTGTGTCAAAATTTAAACATTTGTCAAGGCTCTCTGTGCAACCAGAGATAGGAAAGATTTAAAATGATGACCAGTCCCCCATCACATCTGACGAAGGTGCCTGTACGTCAAGACTGTTTGCACAGGGCTGATGTGACACGATGACATATTACAGATGTCAAGACAAATGGTCGAGGGAGAGATAAAAGTGAAGTCCCCGAGGTGGAAGAGTGGAGAAAGAAGTCGAGGAGCCGTCGCGATGCTGACCAGGGCGCTGATCTGCATTGTTGCAATGCTGCATTCTGCAAAGAGAACCCAGACTTTTCCACTCTATTCTGGCATGAGTCTGGCGCCCCCAGCAGGTAGGTGAAATCATTCCAAAGCCTGCATGCTTATCTAGGGTTTAGACCTTCGATAGGCAATTTAACCTGAACTATGCACAAAATGTCACTTTTCATGTTGGATCATATATTTTCCTCCAGTGGTGAGCTTGTGACTGTGATGTTTAGAAGATCTATAACTTCTGTTCAAGACTATGAGTACAATATAATGGTGTAATGATACACAGAGATTGATACGAGGGTAGAGACTAATAAAGGACTGCATGAAGAAGGATCTATTTGCAATTTATCCAGTGACCTTCTAAATGTCATATGGGCGGCAGGTTGCACAGTACTTAAGGGAATGGATTTTTATACCTGGGTTTTAACAAACGGGCACGTATAAATCAGGACTTTCTCTGCCAGCCCCTGGAGGATGGGCTCCCCCTTTGAGTCTGAGGGAGTTTTTCCTTGCCACTGTCACCTCTAGCTTACTTTCTGGGGGCTTTGCACTATAAACAAATTGAATTGGAAACAACAGAAAATTTGACGGCTATTATGAAAGTCACAAGGTGAAAAAGTCTTTGTGATTTAGGATAGGTCAGAGGTACAGAGGATGGGAAAATGAGTTAAACAATGGTAAAAATATGATTTGGATACATTTAAGATGTCAATAACAGTAGCACTTAGAGTAATATAACTGTTGGGTACAAAATCTAGTGATTCATTACTGTCAATTTATAGTCTACCACTTTTGTTTAGGGTTGAATCAATGTCCATAATGTTTATTCCACAAGAGAATAAATATTGGAATAACTTGCCATAACGAGTTAAGTCTCAGTTTTTTGACTGACAGTGACAAATTTCATGTCTTATTAGAACTGATTCAGAAACTGGTAGCGGAGGAGGAGGGAGAGCAGACAGACGTGGAGGATCGCAGGCATGTCAAATTCCAGTTGGATCCAAACAGTGACACATGGGCCAAAGGTAAAGAAAGGTTCTCTATGACTTTCAACAGGCCACTTCAAAGCTGGCGGAAATTCTTGTGTACCTGTTGAATGGTAATGGTTAGATTGTGATATTGTTTTTAGCAAGAAATACCCAATATTCATCATTACAGTGAACATTCAAGCATGAAACAGTATCGAATAAAGCGGAATAACAGCAATATATGAAATATATTCCACCCACATGTCAACTTAATCATTGTTTTTGAAACTCTTCTCCTTCCTCTGTATGGTTCGAGCAGCAAAAAATTCCTTGCAACAAGAAAACATCAGCAACATGGTAAGATAACAGAAGTGATGCAAGATGATAGATTAACATACTGGACACATTAAAGCCCAGTTATGTGTGATACAGTCATTCCTTTCTATGTTTGGCCAAAATGCTGCATTATCGAGAGAGCTACATTAGCTGTACTTTTGGTGTGGGTACTTTGACGTATTTTTGATCAAACTTACATAGAATATGACTTTCAATCTGTCAGTCCATCTCTTAATAGCCTTATAACTAAAGTGAAGATCACTGAGTTTGATTGTGTCCCTTGGCGCGTCAGCAAGGAATCGATTTGCTCCCAGAGAGTCAGGTTCTTAATTTCCCTGGACTACTCCTCTGGTGCTGGTTATTGCCATGTGGATTTTTAGCCATAGTTGTTATAACACCCCTTGGTCTACTTGTTTCTACTTGTGCTCTCGGACCAGGTGGAGGATTTAAAGAATGCCATGCTGAAGCTGGCTCCTCTGCGAAACCCAGGCTTCTTCCGCCAGAGCCCGCCAAAGACCACCAAGAGAGGTTAGGTTCTGTAGGCCACTATGTTTTGGCAACTATGGTCCTCAGCTGAAATTGCATTACTAAGGCTCAGACTGCAACGTATTTGGCTGCAGAGTGATGAAGCTATGAATTGTGAAGCTATAAATTTTGACTAGGGATGGATGCTCCAAGAATTTCCAGGGGAGGAAACTTTGGGAATTTATATTTTCGCGAGTATCAACTGTTGTTAAACATTCAAAAACTTTGACGATATTTCGATTTAACTTAATATTTTATTGAACACAAATACATTTCCCTTGCTAACATTATTGAGCCACATCGTCAGAATGTGCTCAATCTGGAGAATCTGCTGACAGTCATAGATGCTCTATCAAAGAGTAACTGTGCGATTCAGCTGGGGTCTCGAACGGGTGGGAGTTGGGCTCAAGGAACCCCAAGTTTGCCCAGATTAACACCAGCTTCTCCACCTGTACATTTGTGAGCCTGTTGTGGACTCTTGCGTGTATATCGCCACAGAGAGACCAAAAACAAATCTG
Source organism: Cyphomyrus plagiostoma (assembly GCA_019775915.2). Classification (NCBI taxonomy): domain Eukaryota; kingdom Metazoa; phylum Chordata; class Actinopteri; order Osteoglossiformes; family Mormyridae; genus Cyphomyrus; species Cyphomyrus plagiostoma. Next base: position 20,576,693 of record JABFEA020000002.1, read on the forward strand.
AGTATGTGTCAGACTATTGTTATCACAGGATCTCAGATGAGCAAAGACCCATCCATCGGGGTGATACTGAGTTAGGCCTGCATCATCACAAAATAAACTTTGTTAAAACCACAGTGACACCAGTCTAGAGACTAGCCAAATTATTGTAACTCATCCATTAGCCTGTTTAATGGATCACTTTAGGGATAGCTGTTTAGTTTTCAAAAAATGATGTATCCTCTTTTACAGATAAATTTTATATTTAAAACAATAACAAAAATTTATGTATCATAGCTGAGCCTTTCTCCTCATCTGGTGCAGACTCAAACATGCACGGGAAAAAGTACCTACAAAACTGCATTCTCCAAAATGATGACTAGTTGGAGTTGCATTATAAATTCCCAAAATTCCTATCAAAATGTTTGCAGACACTTTCTGGAACTTTAGCAGAAATTTTCTGCCTTTGCAGCCCCGAGCTTCTGTTTAAATGCCAGTCTTCAGTGGGTCCCTCACTCCTATGGCAGTGTGGAACTGCTTAACTTCAGCAGGAATTAACACCAGGAATAACACAAACCCTGCTCTTCTCTCATTTTTCCAAACAGCTTGCTTCTGGAAGTACTGCGTGACAAACTAGCTGAAACTGTTCTTTTCCTGTGAGAAATGAGCCGCATCCTGGCCTGGCCATGGAGAACCTGTCTTTGTATCCCCAACCCATGGTCCACATGAGTTTCTTGCAGAGCCCGGAAACAACATGTCTGTTGTTTTGTATATTAAGAAAGAAATATATTTTTGAATTTTAGAGGTGTCACCCCACCCTGTGGTTGAAAAAGAAGTGTGCGTTTGATTGGAAGAACATTGTGTTTCATTGTGCCTTTGAAATAAAAGGGTCTATGTCATTTACTTTTGAGGGGCATAGCTTTGTGTTATGTTGTCCAGAGCAAAAACCTTATGGTTAAAAATCAAAACACCACAAACAAGTGCCAAAACACCAATACAGTAAAGTCACATAACCTCTTGAACATTATGATTCAAGGGAATAAGACTGTAATAGCATATAGAGGAGCCAATGAGGAGCCAATAATCAATGAGATATTTGTCCACAAGGTGGCAGTGCAGCCTCTGGGACGTGTTCCTCCCCTCCTCTCAAGTACACCAACATGCTAATTAGTTTCTCAAGTGTTTCAAATTGCTACACGCTGAAGATTAGGAAATATCAGGTTGTTGTCATAAAAGGCTCCAGTTAGATAAATGGAACGATACGTGGTGAGTGAGAAACTTTATTGGATTTTATTTCCATTCGGTCCATTTGATGCTTGTTCCTGTTCCACCAACAAATGTTTTTGCCAACTACCAAATCAATAAACCTCTGCTAAGAAGAGTATGCGAAAACCACTGTGCTGTTTTCCTTCATTTTCATTTAGCTCTATCACCACAGTGCGTGTTTAGTATAAAGTATATAGGAAAATATATTTATGTATATTTACACTATGGACACATTTTCAAATAGTTGCATATTACGAATACAGTTAAGTGCACATCAGAACTCTTTGTGCCATATAAACATAATAGGTAGGAGAAGCTATTCAAACATGCAATGTGTGTAACTGGATTTAAAGTTGTTTATCTATGACAACGTTTTTAAACATGTTTTCTTGGACTATGTTATTTCGCATTTAAGTGAAAATGCTAAGAAGTTCATCTCCTATAAAGTTAGTTATTGAAGGACTGGTGGGTCCTTAGCGGAAAGCTAAGTTGCATCTCAGAGGGGTAATATATTTTCTGAGGTCTACAAAGATGCTTCTTCCTGTCACTTGTTTACTAATATTGGAATTAGGCAAAACTCCCAGGCAGCCTCATCTTCGTTTATATGCGGGGCTTGAAGACGACTGTTGATGAAGGAATGGAAATGAGGTTCTCTCCAGAGGCATGGAAAAGGTGAAAATCCAGCAAAAAGAGGCGGTGCTCATTTCCTGCTTGGCATGTTTCATACTGTTATACATAGTGAGATTCGCCTCCAGGCTCCGGCCTACTTGAGGTCTGTTCACTTCTTGCTTGCCACGCTCAGGTAGGCCCTCTCGATCTCAGCACTGGCGGGACACGTCTGGCTGAACTCCTCTCGCTCGTAGGCATTCCGCAGGTAACGCCACACACCTGAGAATTCGGCGGGGATGTCAAAGTCACAGTACTTCTTGGCAGCAACCTGTACAACAAAAATAATTTTTCAATATAAACAGATTGAAAAGATAGGGTTACCACTTTCCCTATGAAGGGCCACCAATAACAACAATTAATACAGGAATTCAGCAATTGAAACAGCTGTGGAGTATGATGCTGGGATGATGAGTATGATGCTGGGATGGAATCACGCAATTGCAGTGGAAACTTCAGTGTGACCAACCTTGATGACATGGAGCTTGGGCAGCAAGTTGCAGTCGGCCAAAGTCAGCCTGTTGCCGTCAAGGAACTTCCTGTTGGAGACAAGGACGTCCTCTGCAGAATTGTGGTCTATCTCTTCAGGTAGGGGTGAGTTCAGATACTCATCAAGCCGCCTGAATTCCCGCAGCAGCGCCTTCTCGTGAACTGCATGGGTCCATTGTATGAGTAAGGGCCCAGGGTACGAGTACGAAACAAGGAAGAAGACATTCATTTAGAGGCAGTATTTTAATCTGTCCACAATAATACTCATTCTGAGGTGGATTTCTAATGTGTCCACAATTCCAGCACCGGAGTATTCGAAGTCTTTCACATCAGAAATATTCATCCACCACTGGCTTTTACACAGAAATCATTATTATTTCAGAAGGAAATCCTTTTTTTTCATTATACACTTTTTTTGCATAGTGTTGTAATCTTACGCATCATGTTGAACGTAGAGTTGGAAGGGAGAATAAACTCGATGTAGGAACCTACGTTCTGCGAACACGGTACCCATCACTCTTAACATCCTCTTACCTTTGCTGGTGGGGCTGTTCTTGATGAAAGCCGAAAATTTGGCAAAAATGTCAGCGCCAACATCAAAAGACTCTTTGTTTGTGGGGCTGAGGTGGGGGAACCTGTAGCGGGCGAAGGGAAGGCAGAAGTGATCTGGGGCCGCCGGCGAGATGGGCGGCCTGCCCACCTCCCTCTGCATCGGGGATCGATAAAGCTGGCGGGGATGTGGTGCAGCACCCTACCTGGGGGGCGCCAGCGTCTGCTCCAGGAACTCCTCAATCTTCAGGAAGTCCGTCTTGAGCTCGCCATTGTACAGCAGAAACGGTGGGTTTGTCCCTGGAGCAAGATCTTTCAGCTCTGCAGGCTTCCTACAGTCACAGAGGGCAGAAAGGAGGAAGCAGGTGGGATGGGGGAAGGGAAGCTTAGGGTCAAGTGGAGGCCTTCAGTTTCCAAAGCAACCTAGAAGCCCCTCCCCCGCCTCCCTCTTAACCGCTGGCCGTGAAGCCTTAGTATGCTATATGCAGAAAGTGTGCTATATGCAGAAAGAACAGCAGATAAGCGTGCTGGGTTCTTGATGCTTTAAATAGAAAATGCCCTAAAAGACCAATAAGAGACATGACGGCTTATATACTGTTCTGCACTTTAACCCTAACTGCCATCAGCACTGCGTGCTGCTTGGAGCTGCCCGTTGTGTTTGGCTGTGAAGCTCAGTGTGTCTCCCTAAACGCACGGCACCATGCTGACGTAACACACAGCAGAATGATCGTTTGTCGTTCCCCACACGTTCTCACCAGCCGCAGTGACCTTGCAGCCAAGTACCGCTCAGTCAAGCCCAAACCGACTCAGGATCTTTTATTAGTGTTAATCACGAATGAGCCAGAGAAGATGCAGTAAGTCTGGGAGCGGGATTCCCAGAAGGGTTGGAAGAGTTACTTCAGAAATGTATTCCCGGAACCGTCACTAAAGGACTGTTAAAAATGTAGGATTCCAAGAATCACAGTATTTAAGTAATGCGACCTGATTATTTTCCATTCCGAATGTGGACAGAACAGAAGAGAAAAGACATGTCAAAAAGATGACTTTAACTTCTGTAAAAATTCTGAAAGGCAACAAAATATTGTATGATAACCTTAGGAGATGAAGGCACACATGACACATTGTATCATTTCACTTACTACATGGTTTAAGAGCGTATTTAGTATTTTCTTAACAAAATCGATAGCATATAGAACTTTGGCAGACCAATATTTATTTAGATTGAACGCAACGAACTCAACATGAAAAGAAATTATTCTTCATGAAGCAGCCAAAGGCAGCAGGCTCCCTAGCTGTACATCTTATCAAATGAATATTAAAAATATTGGCCTGAATAACATTAGGGCATTTAATTATTTTTTATCACCTAGCAATAAGTTAATGAAACCATAAGGAACAGCTGGCATTCTAAATAATCTGCAATGACCTTTAATTTTATGAGAAGCCTATTAATTCCATGGGATTTCTACATTCTACCATCAATTTTTTTATGTCTGGATTCTGCCTTTCTGTACACATTTTCCGCACAATGGAAATCATAGGGTTTTAAACATCTCTTTTACACCATTAAAAGAGACCGTACAACACTGCAACACAAACACACTTATAGTGGCGAAGCATTCTTTGCAGTGACTGCTCCAGTAAATGGTTCATCTGAGAGGAGAGTGACGTCTTGAGAAAGGAGTTGCGGCTGCATTGGGTTAAATTACTGTCTTTCGACATTGGGGTCGCCTGGAATTCAAATGGGATCCCCTGAAATGTTTAGCAATTGATAAAAAAAAAAAATTCTGATAAAAAATTTTTTTCAACTAATTATTATTCTTTTAAAAATTACGGTTAAAACACCAAATACAACATTAAACAACTGTATTCTTTCATGTTCATAAATATCAATAAATAATATAAATGAAGTTCAAATAAAATGATCGCGATCACCTTCAGCCTCGTGAAGACAAGCTCGCCGAACTGTACATGTGATTAGGGAAAATAAAATATGAGTTTGTGCACTGATCTGGCTACTCTGTATTTGCAACACGGTATAACAAACATGATCAAAAACTAATTCTAGAAGAAAAAATGTCTATGGGGTCGCCAGAAATTTGTGATTTCAAAATGGGGTCACAGGCCAAAAAAGGTTGGGAGCCACTGGGTTAAATCTAAAGGGAAGAGGCTGAAGGTCAGAAGGTCAGACCTACTTCTTCATGTCGACAGTGGTGACTGTGAACTTGACTCCCTTCAGCCAGAGTACCATGAAGAGCCTCTGGCAGAAAGGGCAGTTCCCCACGTTCTCCCCATCCAGGCCGGCCTATAGAGAAAAGCATGGAAGATCACGTTTTGTAGCCCATAGACTGCCCTTAGACAACTCCCTCTCAGAAGCTGCAGCAAGCGTCCTGATTACTTAGTCACAATTAAGAAGTTTATAACTTGTGTGACTGCCTCTCTACTATAAAATACAAAACTGGAATGAAGGATATAGCCAGCAACCATGGTCCAGCACGATTACAGCTTTGCAAACACTCCCTTGCAAACCCACACCATGAGGAATTTTCTGTAAAGTTTGACATGGAATGTTGGAAAAGCACCATCAGAAAGGCAGATTCGGAGCGACAGCTTCTCCCGCGGAGAGCAGAACTGTGTCAACTTCCCTCATCTGATACAGCTGAACGCATCTGAGCATTACTCAGTCACCAACGTAGCGGTAGTGAAACTAAGCAGACTTTCAGGAGCGTGGAACATGTCCGAGCCTCGCGTCAGTCACATGGAGAGCTAAGGAGGTGCAGAGGTGGGTGTGGCAGCAGATGGGTAGGTGGGGCTGTGTTCACATGTCTAGCAAAATAAAGGGTGTGAGAAGGATATGGTAATGAATGGGGTCTTGTCCATGTGCCCCGCCGTCCGCAGGGAGTGTCCCGGGAAATGTGGCGGGAAATACAGTGTCCTAGCTTAGAGTTTGTGCAAGCCAAACGCAGGGTTTTTGGGCATCAGGGACAAGCGCAACATAGCTCCACCCCATGCTGTCTGTATGTTGATAAGGCGGGGGCCTCCTGTACGCATTTTCTGGAGAACATGATAAACGTCTCACCGGGAATGCTAGCTTAATCGTTGACGTAGCCCCGTTAACCTCCTCTGAATGATGCTGTGTGTAAAGCTATCCTGTGAGACTTGCCCATATTCCAGATCCTACCTCTAAGAATGTCAGCACTACTCAGTGGCATATAAAGCCATATGTAGCAGAAGACACAGAAGCATTTCGGCTGAGAAGCTGTCTTTCTGAAGACTCATCTTCATATGACTTTAATTTTCACTAGGGAGAAAAATAACCTAGTTTGAAATATATTACTTATATTAAAATGATATTTTTACCACTATGGCTTTCAGATGTTCAGACTAGAACATTCCAGGAATACTGTAAAGACACAATGATTCACCATAAAGTTTACAGACTCTGACACCTATTTTAAACATTAAGGAACATAAGTAAACACTGAGGCATGTGAACAAAAGTGAAGAATGAAGGACTGACCTTAATGAAAAGCTCGATATTGGGCTCTCTGTCTGGATTTGGCCTCAGAGCCATGATATTCCTCTGCAACGGTGAGAAGGAAGCACAATATCTCCACAGATAGCCCAGTTATCCCAGCCACGTCGTGGCCAGCGAGCGTCCAGCTTCTGATGATTGGAGGGATCCAGCTAGCTCCGTGGAGAGAGTGCCTGTGACTGTGTCCGTTGGTGCTGTGTGAGAGAGAGAGGGGAGATTCCAGGAACCCGTCTGAGTAACCAATCCCGGTCAAAATCTGTGTGTGCGTGCGTATCTGAGTGTGTGTGTGCACTAGCTGGCTCCTTCAGCTGTTTCCCCCCACAGGGGCTGGCTTAAAAGGCCAGAAAGAGGGAGGGCAAAAGAATTGGGCGTTGGGGGCGTTTGTATAAAAGCCTGGTGCCAGGCTCAAAATAGGTTGTACACTCAGTGAAAGATCTTGTGTAAAAGGTGTGGTCTCCACATCACGACCGTGCTGCCCATCACATGTGTCCATGATAGTACCGCTGTCACCAAATTCTCCTATCCTTGGTGCCTAGTTTGTATGGCTTCCAAGTGTTTCCAGATTTCCCAGAAACCCTGCTCTATCCTGCCCCATACAAAACTGTT
>JABFEA020000002.1:20583879-20598132 GCA_019775915.2 Cyphomyrus plagiostoma
CCCCCCCCCCCCCCCCCCCCCCCCCCCCCCCCCCCCCCCCCCCCCCCCCCCCCCCCCCCCCCCCCCCCAGAGACAGACAGAGACAAAGAGAGACATAGAGGGAGGGGGAATAGAGAGAGAGAAAAGGAGCAGAGAGACAGTTCATCTTAGATTACAAGAAAAAACTTTTATACAGTTGTCAGACTTTGGCTGCGGTGTGTGTGATGTCAATATGAACCTTGTTGAATCAAAATTCAGCTGAATTTGAGAAAAACAGAAAAAGTGTGAGACGGAGAGATGGTGAGAGAGAGAGAGAGCGCGATACAGAAGGAAGATGAGCCACAGGGACCACGGCTAATTTAGTCTGTTCTTACACCCGCACACTGCGCCTTGCAGACAGTCGCGAATTTAAGCTGCTAACATTTAGGTCACGGAGACCTTGCTGTGATGGTATGTGTGTTGGGGGGGGGGGGGGGGGGGGGGGTTTGGTCCATCCCGGAGGGTGCAACACATGAGTTTAGGGGTCTGAGTCAATTTTCTTATATTTGATCCTTTGTTTCCCTGCTTATTTGTGAGAGTTTCCCCCCTTGTAACTCTGAGCCCAGATGCTTATCAGTCCTGTTTTTGCTTTCTGGCGCCTGCTGAAACTACATGTTTTTGTGTTTTGACAATTTTTTTGTCGTTGTATTTCTTACACCTCCTTTCATCTTGAAATGTGAAAAGTCCAGTAAGAATGACAGTAGAAAAGGGCCATTTTCCTAGATTGCCCAGATCACGTAGGAGGGCTTTCCCACACACAGGTGTGACCTGGCTTAAACTGCCCTCCATTGCAGACTTCATCCTGTGTTTCCTGTCAAAAACTGAATTACCACAGATGTGAATCACTGAATCACGATGGGTTAGTATGAGCTCACCACACTGAGAAAAGTAGGTTCTTTCCTGTGGAAAAGGGAAGCTTACAGAAAAACGCCCATGAGAACTGATGTCACATCGAACAGCCCATTTTATGGGTGGAAAGGTGATGTGTCTAAGCAGACCTTACACTCTTAGCCAGATTCGACAATGTCACCTAGAGCAGACCTTACACTCTTAGCCAGAATCGAGGCTGTCCCCTAGAGCAGACCATAAATAAAAAAGAACCTCAAGAGTCTATATTTTTTTATTTCGTTATCAGAACAACACATATAATTTAATATCATTCAGCATTTAAAGGACAGTTATAATAAAGGGGGTCTCTAGGTCAAAACATCCTGGGATGAAACAGAGAGTGAAATGATGATTTGAACACAAATGATGCACATTCCTGTAGGAGGTCAGCTCTGCACGTCCCTGTGAGTGACGGGAATTTCCAGCGGTCATAGGGAGGCTGGAAAAGGCCACCAGAGTGGAAAATGGAAACTGTATAACAAATGTCGGAAATGCAAAGAGAAGGAATTGTGCCTGGGCAGGAAGCTGCCATCCCATGAACATACCCAAGAATCTGTGCTTGTGTCCAGAAATAATCCTTCCACTGTTAGGTGTCTGACGAAGGCTTTTAACCCCAAAATCTGCTCAAGGGACACTAGATAAAAGGCTCATGCAGTGCTCTGATCCCCAGCTTTCTGCTCATCCACATTTCTCATGGAGAACAGAAAGGAAAGTGTAAAAAGAATTCCTAAGTACCTGTACTTGTATAATTGAAGTATCATAAAAGGGAAGTATCATGTAATTGGGAAGTATCATAAGAGTATTATAACTTTTCTTAAAAACACACAGACACCTTAATAAGAACCACTGTATCATGCTTAGTTTTAGCTATGCACCTCCCCAGTTCAACTGGTCATGCCTGTGGGGGGATATGGTTCTTCTATGGAACTCTTGAGCCCTGTTGCCAAAGCAGCTCCTCCGCATCCCTTTAAACAGTCCATTGAACTGCCCGCTCTGCTAGCAGCTGCCAGCTGTTGCTCAAACTTTACCACTAATCCATTGGCCAATAACAGCCGTCCTCTCAGTGAACAGCAAACTCAGGCCAAGCCCTCAGGCTCAGTCTGAGCCGTTCTGTCCATCCAAATTTTATGGGGTTTCATAACCTTGCTGAGATTTCTGAATAATTAGGCTTGAAAAAGATAAATTACTTTGGCTTCCAGTTGCAAAATACTGTCCAAGGCCGTTAATAACAGTGCCATCCAGAGTGATGGGAAACGTTTTGATTAATGATTACGGGAAAGTAGCTGTACCCCGTTCCCTGAGACAGAAGCCATTATCACATGGAGATACTTTCTACAAAACCCTGACCAGCTGGAAGTTTCCTTATCTGTGCCCTGCAGAGTGTTTCAGTGAAGTGGTTCGTTGTTCTTGGTCTGGTGGTGAGCTTGTTTTGCGCTCTTTTCACAGAGAACCTCATGTTCCACAAACATAATTCAGAAAAACAAAAATGTCCCATCCAAGCCAAACGTAACAATCCGGTCGATCCAGGCCGAGGCAGTGGTGGGGAGGGAGTGGAGAGACTTGGGGACACATTCCAAACCCAGACCCGAGGCTGAGTGGCTAGAGGTTGGGGTTTTCTGTGGGACGTATTGCATAAATACTAACATCTTACTACTACACATGTTCTCCATCCATCCACAATAAAAACTTTAAAATCAATATAAAAACTAACCGGTAACCAGTGTAAGGACTTTAAAATAGGTGTAATGTGTGCACTCCTTTTTGTCTTAGTCAGCAGAATTCTAAATTAATTGTAACTGATTTATTGTATTCTTTGATTGATCAGAAAGAAAGATGTTTTTAGTTATATATTAGTGTGCAGTAGTCTCTGACTCTACTTCTTCCATGGAAGGCATGTCAGTGGGATTCTGGAGGTACTCAAAGTGTCCTTCCACTGCCCGATTAAATCCCCAGTTAAGGGCGACAGTACTCCATCCCTACTGTAAACCGTATGCGCAAAGCCCTGCATCCTCCTTCTCAGTCGACCAATGGCGTGCCAGAATCTCTTCAAAAGTAATTTTCCATGGCCTCACCAAACTCCACCCACACCCCGATTTTTTGCTCACACAATTGCAAAAACCGCACTGCTTGACCTGCTGGAAACTGTCTGCTGGCTCCGGAGTCCCACAAGCTAAGTAACCTCGAAAGGCGTCCTCCTTCAGCCTGACGACTCTCTTTGCCGCTGGTGTCCACCACCAGGTTCAAGGAGGTGCATCCACAACTGGCTCCAACAACCTATGCAATGAAGCCATGGAACATGGCCCATTTGGACTCAGTGTATCCAGATTCCTTTGGAATGCAACATACATTGTACATTTCCCAGACAGGAGACTCTGCCAATCGTTCCCAGCATACCCTTACTATATGTTTGGTTCTACCAGGTCTGTCCAGCCTTCTCCCCCACAATCTGATACATATCTCCACCAGGTGCTGATCAGTTGATAGCTCACCTCTTCTTTTCTCTCACTCGTAACAGCCATATGCCCGCGGTGCACATGGTGTTCATTATGGGTAAACGGTGATTAGCACAAAAGTCTAATAACAAAACTCTGCTGGTGTAAGCCATTCCAACCAATCACACCCTTCCGACACCCTTCACTGTCGTTAGTTACGTGAGCATGAACGTCCTCCAGTAGAACAATGGAGTCCCCAGAGGAGACACCATCCAGCACCCCACCCAAGGTCTCCAAGCAGGCCAAATACGTAGAACTGAATATGATAACAGTCAGAGCCTGTCGTCCAAAGGGAGGTGACCCTGGATAAACAAACAAAGACAAGGAATAAACTGAAAGACTATGAATAAACCCTAGAGTGGAATACAGTCTAGCTCTTCTCCAGGTGTTTGGTTCCAGAGCCCATGTTGTGCACCGAGATAAACTGTATCTGTCTATATCCAACACCAGCTCAGGCCCATAACCATCAGAGAAGTCACACTCTATCTACCATAAAGGCAGCATCCATAGCCAAGGATCAGTCTAGCAAGGCCCCAGCCTCCCACTGGCACTGGACCCTTAGGGCTCCACCTGCAGGGGGTGGGCAGCCCCTTTATCCAACCAGGCCCTTTGTGTAGAAGACCAACCAACAGGCACCTCCCCCATTTACGGATGCTCACTGCGAATGAACCCCCTACCTCTGCATTGCACAATGCTCTACTTGTGGAGCTACAGGAGTGCTTGTATTCCTCTTTACCTTTGTTCATGAAGGTTGTTTGAGTCACACTTAATCTGTTTGCTTACCTGGGACCAGATTCCCTTGGAAGACATGATAGCCCTTGACAAATTAGGTCCTAGGATGGTTGAGACACTCAAACCTCTCCGTCACCCTACGATGGCGATTCAGTGAGTGCCGCTCATCCGTGACCATAGGAAATATTCCGGTGACCCGCAAAAATCACATGTTTGCTGTGGGTTAGGAGCAAAGGGGCCCGTTGTCAGGCAGGGACAATGGTGGCATTGAGCAGGATCTCTGCTCTGGAGTAGCAGGGGCGGCAAGCGTCCCGAGCGGGCTGCCGGACCGGACTTGACCCGGTCCGCTTGGAGAGACGGCCGCAATGCTGGCACGGTGGGGCTCTGTGGCGCCCTGGCACCTGCTGTACCCGCTTCTCTGGCTGACTGCAGGTACCCTCTGGGTCGAGGCAGCACCTGACTTCTCAGGTGAGTGCGACGGGGGGTGGCTTCTTTCCAGTGCCTCTTGCAGGTGGTGTGGGTGCCAAGATGATGATGATCCAAGGGCAAATGCCCACGACAACCCTCTGGAAAAGCAGGTGTTTTTGTTTTGTTCTTTATATGCTTAAACAGCGATCCTAGCTCTGAATACAGCTGTCCATTCTGAATGGACATTGATAATTCAGTCTATTTGCAAGTGCTAAAATCACCCGCTAATCTGATTAATGAAAAATGTATGTTGGGTAAACAGGTTAAGAAAGCATTGCTCTCCTAATCTAAATTATTTGGAGGGATCAGTATAGGATACTGACCGAAAAACCAACAGCAGACCAGACATTAGGAAGCGCTCACAACGGCAAGTTAAATACAGCTCTATACCTCAACAGAAAAGCCTTTGCTGTATGCTGAGATACACGAACAGGCAGGGTATGTGCTTTATCTGTGAAGATTTCCTAGCTGTGTAGATACGATTATATCTCTCTCGCCGCTCCTATCTAGACACCAAGGATTGCCCTGCTAGGCTAGAACACAAGGGGGCTAATAATAGAGTACTGTGTGCGGGCGCATGGTACGGCTTCACCAAGGCCCGCCTGTCACCACCGCCCCTCGAGATGGGTGGGGTCACCAGAGGAGGTTACAGGGAGGCAATAACCACCGACACTGCTGTGCCCATTAAAGTCAGGCTGTTACAAAAGCCCACATGTGTCATTTATAGAAGATGACAACTTAACACTGAACTACACACATTAGAGAACCAAAAGTGGCAAATCTACCCATTCAGGATGAAATCCATTTTCTGTTTCCTTGACGATCAAGGGCCCTGCCTGGAAAAAATGACTCATTTATTTTTAGATGGTGATGAATGCAGTTATATATGACTGTGTGGTAAGGTCTGATGAGTAAGACTGGTGGTTTGTGGCCAGAGCTTCAGTTTGCTGTGAGGCTGGAGACCAAGATCAGGCTTAGATGTTATCGCGAGATCCTCTCATGGGATGTATAAGAATTTAAATTGTTGGGGAACACACAAAAACAGAGCTGAGGAAATGAGGACTAGCTGGTGTGGGTGTCTCTCAGCTCCAGGCTTCACTCCCACTGACCGATCTAATCCTACTGGCTGGGAGGCATCATGGTCAGCAAATGCAGAAATACTTCAGATACTTTGGGAAGTACTTTGGTTGATGGCCATGGCAACACTAAGGAGGGAAATTCCTTTGATATGAGTCACGGGCCATTAGTGTGCTGGAGTCACACCCTGGAGAACACTGACTGTCCATTCACAACGTATAATGTCATCTCCGACTGTAAACCATACTGGAGCTAAATGCCAAGAATGAAAAGGTTAAAGAAGCAACAAATTTAAAAAGGACTAGTGTTTTTTTAGCATTTTTCCCAATGTTTTTTTTTTGCATCTTTCTGCACATATACTGTGAAATTCAAAATCCATAACATTCAGCCTTTTTAAGGGCCGAAAATGATTCCAATAATACATTTCATCATTACATTAAATTTAATTATAAAAAAGTGTTTAAAATGTCACTTCGAGGCTCAGTAACTAGCACTTGTGTCATTTTGCCGACCCGTGCACATTGGGCTTGATCCCCCCCAGCTTACCTGCACAGGATTCTGCGGAATCACACGGCTCATGCCTGTCAGGACGACACGCTCTCCATCAGCTGCCCCTCCAGGTCTGCCATAGCCGTCCTCTCCGCCTTCTACGGCCGCCGTGTACCGAGTGAGAACCTGTGCCCTCCGCCACGTGCCAACGCCACGGCAGAGAGTGTGGACTGCACGTCCGCCGTCGCTGTCCAGGTAGTGCCACGTCATCGCAGGAGGGGGCAGGGGGCTCATCCTGTCCTAATGCTGGATTCGTCTGCCATCAGAAAGTGATGCATGAATGCCAGGATCAGCGAAGTTGCAGCATTCCTGTCAACAGCCATGTGTTTGGCTTGGACCCCTGCCCATACACCAGCAAGTACCTGATTGTGTCCTACAAGTGTCGTCCAGGTAAGTGCCACTCAATCAGACTCTCTACGGGTCCACAGATAACATGTGAACAGGCAAAACAGATAGAATACAGAAGTTTATTAGGCTATGTTCACACTACAGGACAAATGTGGCCCAAATTCGATTTTTTGCTCATATATGACAGATCGCATTTTTTCATGACAATGTGAACAGCACAAGTCACGTGGAATCCAATTTTTTCAATTCCGACTTGGGCCACTTCACTATGTGGTCATAAATCGGATGCAGGTTTGAGTTTTTGCAATCCTACCTCAGTTTAAACAGCAAAATCGGAATTCATGTGACTTTTACGTCACTCTCAATCGACGTTCGTCACAATTCTGCGCGGGCAGAAGTCACCATATGTCTCCGTCAGTGTGCCAAACATGGAGGAGAGCACAGAAGCTGGCCAGTGGAGGCACAGTTAGGTGCTGGATTTAATAAGTATTTGTGTGCTAAATATTTGTGTGAGATAAATGTGTTCAGGCTAAACTGGCAGGCTCGTATCGTAACTGAGCAGTTTTGGATCAATAAAGTGACTGTTTGGGCTTTTTATTTTGGATCAATAAAGTGACGTCTTTGTTTTTGCGGCTGCGCACCATTGCGCCTGTCGTTGTTTTGTTCGCACGTGGGCCAGTTCAGTATAGTGAACTGTTCACATTGAAATCTGATACTGCCCACATTAAAAAGAGTGATGTGAACAGGCAAACAAAAAATCCGATCTGAGCAGGAAATCGGAATTGAGCATTAAGGCCTGCAGTGTGAACGTAGCCTAAGTCATACAATTCATACTTCTGTTTAAGCCTAACTTTTCATTTCTTTATGGTCTTACACTATAAGTACATGAATATCAGGAGTGGCCATCCTTATCCACAAAGGCGTATGCAGGTTTTTTTTGGATAACCTGTAGGTCAGCTGTTCAAACCCAGGTGTGAGGGCCCATCCAATCAGTCCTCTAATTAGTTTATTAGGGAAAACCCGCATACACCCTGGCCCTTTCTGGATAAGACTGGCAACCCCTAATCTAAAAGTTATATAAACAAAAGGTGTTCTAATACTGCATCATAGAATTTTGTCTTCTGTTTACATTATATATTTGACCATTATTTTTGGTCTGCTTTTTAAAGGAAATGAATTGCACTGCTTATTTGTCAGGATGTCTCACAGCACCACTTAATAGATAACACAGAATCTCCGTGTGAGCACAGGTGAAAAATAACCTCCCAAAATGTGTCCCTACCCATGTCAGAGAATCACCGGAGCCGACTGGTATGTGAGAATGAGAGGCTGCGCCTGTCATGTAAGAACAGCACCGTTCTGGCCATCTACTCCGCCACGTTCGGGCACCAGCTGCATGGGAGCCCCCACTGCCCGCAGGAGCACACAGCCACACCTGACATAGGTCTGCCCAGGGGCTGGGTGTCCTTTGTTACACTCTGATTCTCTATTAAACAAATTACTGCCCAAACTTAATCAAATCATTTGTCAGGAAGTTTGAAGGCAGTTGGAAAAAACCAACATTATGGCAACCTTTCCTGAAGACAGAGTGCTAATTCCCAGTTGTGTCAACATCTACTGACCTCTAGTGGAAATAAAGGGCAACTGCTGTCAGAATCAATCTATTTCCTATACTCGCTTGTCCTATTCTGAGTCTCGGGGGTCCAGTGTCTATGCTAGAAGCTATGGGCACAAGGCAGGGCATTACTGTGGATGGAATGCTAACCCATCTTGGGCCATGCACACCATTTACACCTACTGGGAAATCAGCAACACCAATTAACCTTAGTATGTGTTCGGACTGTGGGGAGAACAAGAGAACATGAAGGTTGGGGAGAACATGCAAACTCCACACATGGAGAACCAAGGCAGGTCAGAGACTCAAACCCTGATCCAAGAGGTGTCTGTGTGCCTAGCAGGCTGTCCATGAGCCTTGTGGGCTGTCTGTGTGTCTACCGGGCTGTCCGTGTGCCTAGAGGTCTGTCTGTGTTCCTAGACGGCTGTCTGTATGTCTAGCGGTCTGTCCGTTTGCCTAGTGGTCTGTCTATGTGTCTAGCCAGCTGTCTGTGTGTCTAGTGGTCTGTTCGTTTACCTAGTCGGCTGTCTGTGTGTCTAGCAGTCTGTCTGTGTGCCTAGTGGTCTGCCTGTGTGTCTAGCGGTCTGTCTGTGTGCCTAGTGGTCTGTCCATGTGTCTAGCAGTCTGTCTGTGTGTCTAGCGGTATCTCTTTATGCCTACCAGGCCGTCTGTATGCCTAGTGGTCTGTCTGTGTGTCTAGCGGTCTGTCTGTGTGCCTAGTGGTCTGTCCATGTGTGTAGCAGTCTATCTGTGTGTCTAGCGGTCTGTCTGTATGCCTAGCAGGCTGTCTGTGTGCCTAGCGGTCTGTCTGTGTGTCTAGCGGTCTGTCTGTGTGCCTTTCAGAGTGCCTGTCACCCTCTGCTCTGAGGCGTGTATCCCGCAGATGTCACGGCAGGACAAACTGCTCCATAGTGGCCGACACACAGGGCTTTGGGGACCCCTGCTTCCCAGGGCTCAGGAAGCACTTGCGGGTGTCCTTCACATGTGGTGAGTAATGGGCCACTGAGCCACAGTCAACACACTGATACTGCAGGGAATGTATGCTAACTGAGGAAGAAGGGGCCTAAAATGCAAAAAATAACACAATTGCATGACAATATACTCTAAATGAATAATCAGTAATTTGAAAATTAATTATAGGCAGGCTCCTTTCCAAAACATTAGAATGGAAAGTAACTGGAAAGACACAATTATCTATCTATCTATCTATCTATCTATCTATCTATCTATCTATCTATCTATCTATCTTATTATTATTATTACAATTATTGAGGTATAGAGCTTATTATTATTATTATTATTATTATTATTATTATTATTATTATTATTATTATTATTATTATTATTGATGTCGTTATGGTTGTCTTGCAGCAAAAAAGCCTAGGAGGGGCAGTAGGTAGAATAGCTTTATAAAACGTTAAAACTTGTGAATAACTTTGGATAAAATGCTCCTTAAGCAGCAACCTGCAAAAACCATGGCCTATCTCCACTGAATATGCAGAACTTCCTTGATTTACCAGTGATCTTGTCAGAATCAGAATCCAGAGGTGCAAAGTTCATGTCCAGAAAGTACAAACCTAGACCAAGATTTAGTGTAATTCAACCAGTTGAATATAAGGAGTCACAGCCACAGAGCCCTCATCTGGTTGGTTGGAATAAAATCTTGGTCTGGATTTATACTTTCCACCTCTTTCAGAATCACATTTGCCAGAGACATTACCTGTGGTGAATCGGTTACAGAGAATACAGTTTACAAATATTAAGACAATACATAACATTGACTTAGGGGGACGTACAAGGAGCTAGATTATCTAATATGCAGTAATGCTCTATATTAACTGCACCTCAATAATGCATTCATTATGCATTCAGAGAACAAACGGAATGTATGTATACCTTAACATCCTAACATCTCTTAACAGCTTTAATATACATTAATAAGAAATATTATATGACTATACGATTATAAGGTTTGTTATTATCATATAATGTTTGTTATTAATGTATACTATGGCATTATGAAGCATTATGAAGGTGCTGTTAATGTAAAGCCTAACCCAATATGCTGTACACTAGACACCCTACAATACACCACACCCTACAGAAAGGAACAGACTATACAATGCAGGAGATTTTGTACCGTATTGCACTTGAAGAGTAAAGCACTATGCTCCGTCTCATCCAGTTCCCAGGTATCTACTGGAGGATGTTGGCCAGGGCACTGTAGACCCTTTCTCCATCGCTGACTACACACACGGTAACAAGGCGCCTGTCGTGCAACAGGCCTGTTTTGTGCTGTGCCGGCTGATTCTCCTTCCCTGAAGGGCTGCCTCACTAAAACAGGCCGCAAAAAAGTCAGTTCCATAACAGCTCTGTTTCATGTCACAATGTGCGGGTATCCTGCAGAGGTGATTTCCCAGGGGATATCTAAGGGTGAGTAGACTAGCACAGCGACTAAGGATATGGATTAACTACAAAAATACAGGGCAGTTCTTCAGAATGTGAATCTGCTGAAATTCAAGTTGGCGTTTCTATGATACGAAGGTTCAGATACAAGAACACAGGTGGGGTTCAGGTGCACCCCTTTGGCACGCAACATAACAAGAAGTCATTGCCCAGACCGCTAAGCCGCTGAGCTGCTAAGCCAGGTCCCCTCTCACCTGCAGGTGGCTGGTACACCGGCCCAGGCGTGGCACGACCAAAGAGTATGGTGCTTTTGACCAACTCTCTGGAAATCTTTGCCCAGATAAAGGGTATGTGGGGGCTGCTTGATGCATTACGCCTCAGAAGCTGCAAGTTTTCCATTGTGGGGGTGTGGGCCTGGATACCCACCAAAACAAATCCTCTTGTAGGAATCATGCAGATAATATGGCACTGAGTCATGGATGCAGACATATATTTCCCGAATGTTTGAATGTTTTCTGAGGGATCCTCATCAAACACAGCCATTGAGTTTTTAGGCAGCCCTTCAATCGTACTAGTATATTTAATAAGAACCTAAAATACCTTAAGTAAAAAATAAAAATAAATCAATAAAACCTCTAAATCAGGGGAAATCTCCTATATTTTATATGTACAGTCATGGGCAAACGTTTTGGCAGTGACACAAATTTTGAGTTTTGCAAACTTTACTGCTTCAGTACTTTTAGACTTTTTGCACTGACAAGGCAAGAATGGGTCGTCATCTGTCAGGATTTGTCCCAGAAGCTGATATCCAGCATGGCATAGAGAATTGCAGAAGTTATGAAGAAAAATGTTAATATTGACTCTCCATAAAATTGGTATATTTGCCAATAAAAGCCTTGAAATATGAAATGCTTATAATTGTTCTTTAGTATATCACAGAAACGTGAAAGATACTCTAAAAATGCTGAAGCAACAAAGATTGCGAAACACATTTGTGTCACTGCCAAAACTTTTGGCCATAACTGTATTGCATTTTGGTCAACTGAAAACGTCTCAATTTCATAACTGACTCTAGTTATTTTATGGCCTTAGCCACTGATTTAATGCCAGTTTATCATCCCCAAAATGGAGACCCAAGGCTAAAAACTGAAAAGATCAAACTGATCCAGGATCAGTTGTGGAGGTGAACCTGCATCCCTGCTTGTAAACAGCACTCTCCATCATGTCCTCCCTCAGGTCTTCCAGAGAAAGTGGCCCTCTACTTTGTGTCTGGGATCTGTGCTGGTCTCATCTTCCTCCTGTGCCTATTTGGCCTGAAATCCACCTTGGTGCAAGATGTTAAGGAGCTGTTCTCCGACCTGAAAGATGAACTAAAAGCCCCCCAGGGCCCGCTTCCAGAGCTTACGGAGCCAGACGATGACACAGCCTCAGAGTCCTCCTTACGCCACCTTACCCACTCGTACCGGACCACTGAGGTCTTTCGCCCAGAGCTGATGGTAAGGATGGTCAGGATTGATGGGCATGAGGAAGAAGAGGAGCTGGCAAAGGAGCTGCCCAATGGTGACATTTGGCTGGCCCAGGACTCCAGCCCCTATGCTGTCCATCAACTCCGGGCCATCAGCGCCTGACAGATGGGACTGGCCTTCATGCAGAGCCACATGAACAAACTTTGCACTTGAAAAAAGTGAAAATACAACTGTTTATTATTCTCTATTTCAAATTTTCATTTCTTATGCCTGGAAATACTGATAAATATTTAATGTAAGAAATTGCTTCATGTAAAGCAACATAAAACATTAATGCTAGTTATAGGTTATATTTCTAGTGTACCCTAATGTCTATATTTACTCTGTGAGGTGTAACAGTCATCAAAAAAACGTGGTACACGTCTGTAATTAAAGTGTTTGCGCTTACTAAATTGTAACACATACTTTTATGATGAACGACGCCTGTTATATTCATAAACAGTTTATCATATCAAAACTACGTCGACTGGTAGTCTTGATTACATACAGATACTGTGGTCTTCCTACATATTCACGATTTAATCGTTAAAAACTTGCGATTTCAGCATTAATTGCTTCCTTTTTAAATATTTGTAACTGAAAGGATGGTGTAACTGATTGGTTGAATATAATTCCTCCCAACCGGTAGAGAGTGCTGTCCGCACCGCCGGCCGTTTCAGGAATACCGCGTCACACGTCGTTATTGGCAGATTATGAATGACGTCATGTCACCAGCTCGTGTAAACGAAGAAAATACTGCGACTAATCGGTGTCCGCCCCCAATCTGGACTCTGCTTCGTAAGATATTGTCATCATCGGCGCAAACGTGCACGACTAACTCTGCTGTGTAGCCGTTCCAGCAACAAGGATATGCGTGCGAAACCCATTTCATGTAGATGATGTTTTTCTGCAGCATCTTTACTCACCTAACCAGCCATGGCCAAATTAGTTAATCATGTCTTTAACTGGGCTTTTGTTTTCCCGCACACTACTTGTGGGTAAATGTATCTGGGCTTGCCAATTCATGGTGCAATTCCCCACTCTGCTTTCGTAACTCTGGGGCGAGGTATCGCAGCCGTGTCGCCTCGTCCGTGCTTGTCAGATACCCCTCCTCCCATGCCACTCTCCTCGGCTGCTTTCGCAAGAAAAGGGGACAGGCGACGGCGCGTGTGAAACACACCATGACTAGGCACACATAAGTAATGGCTTTCGGTGGCCCGCAGCGAAGAAAACAGGAGGGTGTGGTTTGAGGGAATGCAACCATTTACTGCGTGTGCAATGCATACAACATCTTATATTTAGATGACAGATCGCAGGCTGTGACGTGCATTGAGTCATTTTCAGTCAGTGACAGGTTCAGCCACACAGAGTCCTGTGTCCGTATGGAGAGAGAGCGTGGCCGGCTGACACCATTAATAAAACCCGTAAGGAGCTACATCGTCCGGCCAAACAAGGACTTGAAGGAGCAACCAAGGGGCTGGTTTATTATCGCACGGCACCCTAACATCACCTTGTGGATACCTCTGTTCAAAGTGGCGGATCTCGATCGATCAAAAACAGAAAGGAAAACTATATGTGTGTATATATATATATACGGGCCGAAGCAACAGCTGGTGATGACTTTTAACTGAACGTGATGGATACATTTATGGGGTTCCGACTGGACGAGGACAAGTGTCTGACTGTATCCTTTCAGTATGCAGTTTATGGTTTGGACTCAGCGAAGTATGCTAACATTAGTATCTGTCAAATGCTGAAGGGCGTTCAATAACTAAGAGAAAGTTGTAACCCACGGAAAGCTATTCTGCGATTTAGTGGCAAAGCGAAAACATTAAGTAGTTTGTTCTCTATATGGTTTGTCTTACTGTTGTACTGCATGTGCCAGTAGCCTGGCTGAGTCTCATATGTCGGCCCTAAGACCAGGAGTTTCATTCCATTTTATTCTCTATTAACTAAATAACCTACTTCTTTTATACTGAAACGCGTAAAACGTGGTTTACTGTATAATTTAGGGGTAGCGTTTATCAGTAAAACAAACGAAAACCCAAGTTCAGGCACGACTCTTACACGTATTTGTAAAAGAGGAGGCTTTTGGCGGGTTGTGTGTGAATGTTATCAGTGATCATTCTTTTATATATATATATACATACATTCT
>JABFEA020000002.1:20607549-20638085 GCA_019775915.2 Cyphomyrus plagiostoma
GTGGGTCTAGGTAAAAAATGTCATTTTCCTGAAAACTATCAAAATGGATTTATGCCATTTTGGAAAAGAGCTCTTCATATGTATGCTAAGGGTTGGCATTTTCATGATAAGGCTGTTGGTGTTTCTTTATTAATGACTACCCCCAGAAACAAATACTAGTTAATATGAGTTCCTGCCTACAGCTGTTGTTCTAGTTCTGAGTTTTGGAAAATCATTCGGATTTAAGAGAAATACTTGCATAGTCACTGTAAGCAGAGTGCCTGGTTGAGTCTGGTTGCCCCTCGCCCGAAAGTGACTGACTCCCTGTGTTCTCCGACTCCCTGTGTTCCCCCTGAAGCGGAAAGTGTCGGGTCCCGGCCTGGTGTGACCGGATCCTCTGGAGGGGAAGCAGTGTGAAACAGCTGGAGTACCGCAGTCACATGCAGCTTCAGACCAGTGATCACAAGCCTGTCAGCTCGCTCTTCCAAATCGGGGTATGAGCCGGACTTGCTGCACTCGCTGTCTCTCTCAGCTTCTCACTACCAGTGGATCTAGTGACTCGCCCATTAGCAAGTAGAGGAGTGTGCAGGGCTGCCAGCTCTATTATTCCATTATGAATCTAAAGTGAGCTACATCAAAAGCTTTAGGGTAGTTTGCAAACCTTACACACGCAATGAAACTGTTACATACGTATAAATGAATGTGCCGGCTTACCTTGAATTGAAAATCTCACACCAGCCAGCTGACCTAAGGTGGTAACCCTGAATATGACTGTTTGAAGTGTTAATTTGCCCTGTAATACATTGGTGTTTTGTGTGGCGGATGATCACCATGGCACGTTTGTTATGTTAGGAAAGAGAATTGCCCATTCGTATTGTGTATGTTCCTCTCTAGTACAAATATACTCAGAAATTTCTCAGAAATGTGTATTTCTTCTGAAAGCTTCTCCTTTTGGCTGCCATCCTTATATTTTGATTATTGTATCTGGATTTATGAGACTTGTACAGAACTTTGTGTTATGGTTGGAATGTGATGGGAAGCAGTGGTGCCTCCGGGAGCTAGCGGCCTATTGCAGCCTTTCGACTGCAGTGTTTGTGACGACGGTGATGTCTGTGACAGGTGAAGGTGGTCAATGAGAAGCGCCAGAAGCTGGTGCTGGAGGAGGTCATGCGTGACATTGACCGGATGGAGAACGAGTTTCTGCCCTCCCTGTCACTGACTCAGAGTGAGGTGAGTCGAAGGTTCTCTTGTCCACAGATATGGGCACAAGATTTAGACAGAGGGGTGGTTTAGAATCTGGACTTGTGGCTGAAAACCTGCTGGTTCAGATTTTGTGAGGGATGCAGCTCCAGAACCCTTAACCCCTGAACAGTTTATGTTAATTTATAGTTGAAATTCTTCCAGAACACCCCAATAATGGTATCTCCTGTTCTTCTCTAGTTCACCTTCGAAGGGGTGAAATTCTGGCAGCAGCAGCGCAGGCACCTGCTGATAAGGAACGATGGACAGGTGCCCTGCCACTTCTCCTTCATCCCCAAACTCCTAGCATCACACTTCTGCAAGCCCTGGCTAAAGGTCGACCCCAGCGATGGCTTCCTGGAGCCCAGTGAGTCCGCAGCACAGCCAGACAGCTGCTTCCAGTTTCAGCTGGCCTGCCAGACTCATCGCCTTCCTGTTCTGTGCTGAGATGGATCACACTGCTGGGTGGCACATTACATAGCCCGAAGAAAACAATCCGTAGCATACATAGCTTAAAAGTTAACATATATATTATGATGTAGTTTCCTACTGAGCTCCTACTCCTAAGTGCCCTGTGCTTTGTCATCTTTCTTTCTTATTGCTCCCTTCATCTCTTAGCTATGTGATTCTGTTCCTCCACAACCTATCCACCTCCCATGTGAAATTATATAGTATCAACCAAAGTTTGCCAAGGTGCCTACAAAGGAGAGTGATAGTGTGGCATCACATGACCTAGACAACTGACCTAAAGTCAGTAGAAATGGTTTTGGAGGAGTTTGACCAGAGAGCAAAGGAAAAGCGGCCAATTAGCGCTCAGAATATATGTGGGACCTCATTCAGGACAGCTGGCAGAGCATCCCAGGAGGCCACCTAATGAAACTGGGGTAAAGAAGACTGTAGGGTCAGCCAGTTCCTGGAGCAATTAGGGTTAAGGGTCTGGCCCAACGGCCCAATAGTGAGATCACTCTGCTGACCCAGGGGTTTGAACTCGCAATCTTCTGAGTCCCAACCCACAGGGATGCTCACTCATTTTTTTTTTTACTACTTTTCTGGTCAGTGCATAATTCCACATATCTTACTTTATAGTTTCGATGTTTTTAGAATTATTCTAAAATGTAGACAGTACTATAAATAAACCTTTCTGTGGATAGAACGTTTATCCAGTAGTGTATGTATTAATGCAAAGTTTAGCTGGATTTACTAATAACCAGTAATCCTTCCTGGCCACTGTAGATGAAATGCTGGAGATCAGCCTGGAGGTGCATGTGACCAAAGACTCTGTGGCCCAGCTGAACTCCGGGGAGGATACCCTCGATGACATCCTGGTGCTACACCTAGACCGGGGCAAGGACTACTTCGTCTCTCTCAGTGGCACCTATCTGCCCAGCTGCTTTGGCATGTCCCTGGAGGCACTGTGCCACACCAAGAAGCCCGTCCGTGAGATCCCCGTGACCAAGCTCATCGATGTGGTGAGGCCATATCACTGTTGGAGCCTGCCCAGGAAAGATGAAGTAGTATAAAGTAGTAAAAAAGTACCATCATCGGGTTGATCTGAGACCTGTTCTGGGCACCTAGTGAGAACATCAGTAGTAGAACCTGCAGAGGTTGAGTGATTGGAACCCTGGGCACAGCTATAGGGCCAGCTGTGGGTACATTAACACATCGCAGATCCGGTGGGTTGGCGCCCCATCCTCTGATATTCTGCCCTTAGCTTCATAAGGTCTGGACCTCTGTAATCCTGCGTCAGACAAACAGGAGCGCAGTATCTAATGTTGTAAAATCTTCAGCTTTTCATCTGTAAGTAATGATGGCCTGGCTTCACAGCCCTACAGTACAACAATTGGGATACATGCAAATAAACTGGCCAGTTTGATCAAAGCCAGCATATGGGCTTCGCTATTGACTACAACTAAGATCATCCTATATAAAGGTCACATTTACCCCTTACAGAGCATCTTTTTTTTAATGTGCGATCATTTTACCTGTTTTCTTCATTTTCACCACCACCACCACTTCGGTTACCCCCATGGACTGTTTGCTACTCAGGAAGAAGAAAGCAGCGTGAGACAGGTAACCAAAATGCTACCAGGGTGTGGGACCTGCGTGGCAGTTCCTTTTAGCTTATAGCTTTTGTTAACTTAAACGGGTAACTGAAGTTGGGCTGTCTGTGGTGCCAGAATTAAGGTAAAACTGTCTTCAGGGAAAAAAAAAAATCATCCAAGGTTAAGATTATTTACCTGCATTCAGTTCACAAGCTTTTGTAAGAAGTAGGTAGAAGATGCATCGCAAGTTTCTCACCAATTGGATTAATGGTATGGCTTTGGCATTGAGACCTGGAGTCACTGTACACTTAACGTACCCATGAGGGCCATTTGCTAAAGGCCTAAGGAGTGTCACATCTAAGTGAGAGGGCCCCCTTTCCAGTTTGTACACCTTCTGCGTACACATCCAGAGCGATTAGCGGAATGCAGCTAGGAGTCAGAACAGAGCTGTAAACAGGAGCTTTGTGTGTATCCTGTCTGCCATTTTACTTAGGGAAATGAGAGCTTACACTCTTCAGACTACAGGTTAACACTAATTCTTTTGATACTTAAAAATGTTTTCAAGTTAATTTGTTATTAAGCTGCATTTGGGACCTCTTTAATTGTTTAATACAGGGTTCTTCAATTCTGGACCTCGATTCCAAATCCAGGTCGTGTTTTCAGTTCTCCCAGGTAGTTGTTTAATAATTACTGATTCTGATTGGTCAGAGGCTTCGCACCTGACTGATAGGTAAAAGAAGGCTGGAAAACCAGCAGTGCTCGGACCTCAAGGACCGTGAGTTGAAGAACCCTGGTTTAATACATACATTTTTTTTCCATCTCAGTCTTCTCTGAGCTTCTTGGAGGTAGAAAATGCAGGGAGTGGGGACCGACCCCTGAGGGTTCCCAAGGAGGTGTGGATTCTGCTCCACCACCTCTCCACTAAATCCTCCCATCAGGTGAGCCCAGGAAGTGCTATTTTATGTTTCTGCCATGAGCTGTGCAATGAGAGGAATAGCCCGCTCACTGTTCACTGTATGTGCTCACCGGCGCCAGGAGGACCTCTTCAACATACCAGGCTTGCCAGATGAGCTGCAGGCCATCATTGACTGTCTGGACACCAGCCTCCCCAGCACCATCCGTATCCTGTTCATGTGGCCTTACTTTCCCAGTCATTTGGAAACGTTTCCTTTAGACCGCAGTGGTTCTGCATGACAGCAATGGCATTTAGCATTGGCATTACGTGTGCCTGGATGTCTCACAATCTGCTAATTTGTTGGTATAATTTCTTGGAAGGTAGTAATATCCAGATCAACGTCAACTTTACAAAGAAAGTGTTGCAATATAGTGTGTACAGTTTGGGTGTTGAAATAGTTTAGGGTGAGATTCAGGCTTTGATGTTATAGTCATTTGCCATTTAATTGCTAACAGTGTTGGTGGGCTGTCAAAAAACACAGTTTAACACAAATGTTTTCCCAGATTGACCTCTATTCACAATCCATCACAAATAGTACAGCGGTTGAATGCATGGGTTTCACTAATGTGTATGAGTGTTCTGCCTGGAAACCACAGTACTCTTCATGTACTTGGTTGTTATTGTATTACCCTCATGGGGAATACATATTTTGGCACCGTTCTGCCACTCTGATTTTGTTCCTTGCTAATGTCTCCACTTCCATGTGTGATTCTGTTCCTCCTGAATCTCTCCAACTCTCTGTGTGATTCTATTCCTCCCTAATCTTTTACCTCCGTGTGTGACTCTGTTCCTCATTAATCTTTCCACCTCCACGTGTGATTCTGTTCCTCCGTCATCTCTCCTTTACCACATGTGATTCTGTTCCTCCCCAATCTCTCCTGCTCCTGGTGTGATTCTATTCTTCATTAATCTCTCCTCCTCCATGTGATTCTGTTCCTCCGTCATCTCTCCTTTACCACATGTAATTCTGTTCCTCCCCAATCTCTCCTGCTACTTGTGTGATTCTGTTCTTCATTAATCTTTCCACCTCCACGTGTGATTCTGTTCCTCCCTTGCTCCTTCACCTCACCTCTCTACGTGCACGTCTACTGCTTCGTCCTCCCACCCTCCCCGTCCGAACTCCCATCACTGAGCCAGGCCACTTCTTCAGCCCGTTGCACCCTGACCGCAATGTGTGCCAGCTGGCAGCAGCCATTCGGTGGCGCAGGCCCTGGTCATCTTCCTGGAGGCTCTGCCAGAGCCAGTGGTGTGTTACAGGTTTTATAGGCAATGCCTCGACTGTTCACACGACAGTCGCCTTTGCAGACAGGTGCGCCCCCCCAACGTGCGTCAGTGTTGCTTGCAGCAACCGTGACGGTCACGTGTCACTGATCATTGCTCATTGGTTATGCTTCTCTGGCCTCCCACAGTTGGTTGCCCAGCTGCCCCCGTCTCATGGAAATGTGTTCCGTCACTTGATGTCCTTCCTGAAGGGCCTTCTGAAGCACTCTCAACGCAACCACCTCAAAGCCACCTTCTTGGGTAAGTCGTCGGATTCGTTTTTTGTCGACTTGCATCTTTGTTAGAACCACTTTCTATACACCGGTGTCCTTTTTTGTGTTCCCAAAAGCCACCCTGTTCTCCAGCCTCCTCATTCGGCCCCCACCAAAGCTGGCAGGGAAGCAGACACCAAATGATCGGCAGAAAGCCAATAATTTCATCTTGGGGTTCCTCATGGGGGGTGATGAAGAGTAAGAACAACCTCTAAGAAGACACGCCCAGCCGGTCTTGATGAACTGGCATAAGGTGGCTATACTTTAAGATGCAAGATTTCTGGTGGTACATGGTTTCTTCTGAGCAGGTTTGAGACATTAATTCCAACAGGAGTGCGATGTCTGGAATCTGTGTTTAATGTGAAGTCTATGCAGCTGATGACTTTGATCACTATGTGGTGATGAAGAGCGAGTTACAGGGAATGGTCCTGCATTTAGCTTTTCTTCGCTGACTGCTACATTCTGCCAAAACCTGGACATTGCACTATTCAGACGTGTGTCCTGATTTTGGAAGGTGAATGATCCGATAGGACACTAAGGAGTTTGACCAAAAATGCTTTGAAGATGTTAATGTTGCTCCGTGCCGTTCTGTATTCCAAAAACCTTTTTATTTTTTCTTTAATGAAACATCAGAGCTGTCCAAGGGTGGTTTCTTGGATTCAGGGCAACTGTAAATCTATGCCCAAGAGAATAAAGAAAAATCTTTTCTTGTGCAGTTAGAAAGAAAACCTCAGTCCATTAATAACCCGGAAACCTTCATTTGATGGCCAAAACCTGGAGCCTGTATTGTCTCTTGTGTGGAAGTTTTAAATGTTTTTACTTAATTTAATTTCTAGGAATCTTGTCCTGTTCTTCTGTCTTCAGATACTGTATTCATGTTTTATGAAGAGGTTTACACCAAGAATAAGCTAAACGCACAACCTAAGGTCAGCAATGTTTTCGATGTCCTTTTGTCTGTTTGGTGGCTCCCCTTCTATCCAGAAGTCCATGTTTATTTTCTGGTGCTGCTTAGAACCTCATGCTCTACGTAAGTGATGCAGGTCTGTGGTGACACAGTTGACTACTATATTCATTGTTGTTCATATGAGATGCTGTTGAGTCACAAAAATTTATGCAGTTATGTGTGAACTCTTCTATATATGTATTAGTGTGGTTTTACGTGTGTACATATATGTTTACAGATAGCTGTGTCACTGTTTTACTTGGTTCGTGGATCATGATGTTGTCTGACAGTAACTTGCTGGTCAGGATCTCATAGGCGTGTACTTGCTGTTCTATGTAGTTTATCACAAATGGTATTTTTCAGTGACTTTCCTGCAGCACAGTGAAGGGCTCATATAGATATGAGATGACAGAGACAAAAATATATAATGATTGTTAATCTTGATTGCGATTGAAAGTCTGAAAAGGTATTTTCTATAAAAGCTTTCTTAATTCAAGGAAATTACGATTAATATATAAAGCAACAGACTGTATGGTTATCGGCTGATTCAAGCAGCTACATAAAAGATAACTTTATTTATAATGTTCCACATGTGCAAATAGGAATATAGGTTCAATAAATGCAGCACTTCAAGCTTACATACCAGACATTTTTGCACTATTGAATACAGCCTGCTTCTTACAGTTAGTTGTCTGTTTGGTTTCCTTTAGACACAATGACAAATTGCAGTCAAGTTACAACTGCACTGGTCCTGCCCTCTGCATTGTAAGGTTGGCTATGATTGACTGCTGTGCTGAGATTTTAAAACCATGCAGATTCAAAAATCTGTACGTTAGATGGTTAGTTTGGTAAGGTTGTAGGGATGCTTGAACATAATTAGTAATAACTGAAATAACCAAAACACTAAATTAGTTTACTTGGTTTTAAATGGTCAGATTTAACTCAGCAGTATTTTATCTTAATTGCCATTTAAGAAAATTTAAAATGGTTCAGCCAAGAGGCTATAAGAACTTTTTAGGCTTCTCCGAATGTGTGAACTGGTACAGAGTCATCTCAATCAGTGTTTGAAGCATCTCTTGTGATTACAGTATGCGTCTGTTTTTGCTGGTTACCTTGTCTGAAGCGGTCTTCAAAACAGACTTAGTTAATCTTTGCTCTGTGTTTATATTCAGTATATTGACTTGAAGAGAGGGCTGTGGGAGTGGGCATGGGGGGGGGTCATTTTATGATTATCAAGCAACATCTGCTTGACCTAAATTTTGGCGGTTTGCTGACAGCACAAGAGTTCTGGAATGTCCCTGTTGGGAAACTTCCTACACATTGACTCATATGTTCCTAAAATGTGTACAGCCTTAACCTCCTCCCTCCACCGCAAACACTCTTGTAATAAAGCATTATTTGAAATGCTAACAGACTTAGCCCTTCCCCCACAGTCTTTCCAGAGCATTACTTGTACTGATGGCATTTGTGTGTGAATCCAGTGTCTTTACAAGAGATGGGAACATGACAATGTGTCTGCTTTGGATATCTATGAGAAAATCCCTTCAGCTGCACCTGTAAATACTGTAGATTTTCCTGTGTTTTTAGCACTTTTAATTTATTTGTATTTTAAAGGAAGTAAAAGTTGTGTAAAGTTAGTAGTAGTGGTTTATTTTTTCTCCCAAACTGTGAGGTTCACACTGGAGGAAGGCGACCAGATGTGAGTGATGGAGGAGACAGATGGTGAATCATCTTATTTAGAGTACGAGGGGCTTAATCAGGGCAGCAGTGCAGATGAGCAAGTAGGACAAGTCAGGGGACACTGGGTCACAAAGAGACAGAGGACATGGCATCACAAAGGGATGGGGGACATTGGATCACATGGAGACTGGGGAGATGAGGACACAAAGACAGGGACATAGGGACACGAAGAGACTGGGATCACGTGATCATAAAGAGATGGAGGACATGGGGACACAGGATCACAAAGAGAGAGGGGATACAGTGTCAGGAGTAAAAAGAAAAACAAGTCATAAATAGATAGTGGACATGAAGATAGATGGTCACAGAGACAGGGGACATGGTGTCACAAAGATAGGGGCATGGGGTCATAGTCAATATGAGACAGGAAATAGGGACACGGTCACAAAGGGACGGGACAAAGAGACACATGGCCACAAAGAGAAGGGGGACATGGGATCACAGAGAGAAATCCAGTTTGGGTGTAGTGTGGGAAAGGACATTCAGGATACGTTTATTTACTGTGGTAAGAGAGAGAAATAAGTGTAAACACACCCTATCACCTGACTCATGCTCCTGAAACTACCACCCCCACTGCACCCCCCATGACAGGCGGTATGGCCTGATGCCATCCTTTGTGCTCCTCCCAAGTGGGAGGAGTATTTCAGTTGGATATCTTACTGAAGGTTACAGATTACCTACCGCGCAAAGCTTTAGAATCAGTCCCCTTCCTAAGATATGAGTTACTTATAAGCATAATGGATCATACAATGCATGTATAGTACAGTGATATGTACTGGTGTTAGATATTATTCATCCTGTATAAATATATATTTTAAAAAATATGGATTCCATTATGGATGGAGAATTAACCATAAACCCACTGCTCACAAACTAAGTAAGTGGTGTCATGCTCATATTAAGCAGCAGAGGGCACTCTTTACAAACATGCTCAGCCCTCTTTTTTTAGGGCCAGTTCTCAGCTAGTGTCGGATGGAGAGGTGCGACACAGCTGTCCCTTTCCTGCTCAATTACTAGCACCCACCTGCCAGAATGATTCTCAGCAACACGCCTTAAAACAATCTTTCCTAATTCATTGTTCCATTAGTGTAAATTAGCAGCATTATCACTGAAGATTTCCCATTAACTCCCTTTTTGCAAATGTACCACTGTGGAAGTATGTCTCGAAATAACAGGCAAATACCAAGCTAGTTTGCACCAACACGAGATAAATCGAGGAGGGCGGGGTATCTACAGAGGGCGTACAATGTGGATATGATATGTGTAGTTCATGCAGAAAGGCGTTGTGCTGAGCAGAACCAATCAGACGAGACCTTGGCATCACAAACAGCTCAGACGGATTCAGGGCCCTCAGCACTGGCTTCACAGGGAGAAGTCAATGAGCCTGTGTGGAGACCCTGTTCCCGCCGTTATTGGCTCATGGCGCGTTCGAAATCTACGGGAGAGAGTGACTTTTTGAAAAAGCTCTGCCCTACGGCATATGGCAAGGAAGGAAGGCAGAGGGATTTCTGTGCAAAACCACACCGAGCCAGGACAGTGTCCAGCTACCGCCGCGCCTCTCTGCCGAAACGTACCCCCGCATTCAGGCGCCCTGGGTGGCTTCATCTGATACTGCCACATAGTTAGACTTAAACTGCTGGTACACAGCATACCGAGAGTCTTTGCCAATCAATTCGTGTACCTCAATAGCTGTAATAACGAGTAATAATGACCACAAGAAGAAGATGGTGAAAAAGAAGATGAAGAGACCTGAATGGCCTGGAAGAAGGGACATTTTTTAATTTGAATTTTAACTGGACATCTCATTTACTCTTTGGTGCACCCTACTGGAGCAAGTGCTGCACAACAAATCAGCTGTATGTCCATGACCACACTCCCTGTGAGTACAGTTCTTATCCATACATACATACATCCATACATACATCCATACATACATACATACATACATCCATACATACATACATACATACATACATACATATATATTTGGCAGCTGGCAGCTGTCGAGTTCACCTGTTCACCTGTGCCTGGATCCGGTCCTGATGATGAGCCAAAATACAGAACGAAGAGCAGCGGTTCGTCTTCTATTAACTACTACTATCATTACTTCTGTTACCCACCGTTTCACATTCCTATGGTTCCTCTAGTAGTGTTTTCATTTAAATGAAGTAACTGGAACCACACTTACGTATTAACAATGGGTATTGGGGGGGGCGTCTATAATTACACACTATAGTCAGAAAAACACACAAAGAATGTGGTTATGATGGGACATAACAAAAGATCAGCTGTTTATCTGCTCGGCCATGACAGAAGAATACAGAGAATACTGCCGATTACAGTACTTTGAGCACATGGTCAGGGTCGGAGTCACCCGTGTTACACACTCCCGCAGCACACGTGAACCCTCAGGATGAGTGACACTACTGCCTCACCTCTGCACAGAATAACAAACACACCTCGGTTCATTGCTGTCACTGTGCCACTCTCACCCCCATCTCTCCAAATAAACAGTCCCCGCTCCCCCGTTAGAAATATATCTTGCTGGTATCTACTGTAAACAGCCCTGTGTGATGGACGACTCGCTTTCATCCAGCCCTGAGGTCCGACTGAAGTCCTAGGGGTGTGACTGAAGCCCGCTTTCGGAGAAGCTTCCAGAATTCACTTGTCCAACTGTAGCATAATACCAAGATCAGCTGCATCAACTAGTGAAGCAGCTTCACTGTGGGAAACCACTCTATTCTTAATATAAACCCACAGATCAGGTTTAAGCCTCAAGAAAATATAAATCCCAAAGTTACCTTCGGTTTCAGACATCTACGTGGTTGTTTACTAACAAATGTGATACGTTACAGTAGCTTAGTTGTGTGAGTGCGGACATATGAGATGTGTGTGGCAGGTTTTATTTTCTATGTTTCAGTTCCTTCTATTGAAGCGGCCTTTTCTCTGTCATGAAGCCTGCATGTAGTGTCAGAACAGATCAGCTGATGCTCACAGACCATGAGGGCCACATGCACAAGGTGTGGATGCTGTGGAAGGGGCAGAATGATGCACATACACCATGGTGGCATGTGTGCTGTGCCATGAGGCAGGTTGCTAAGGCAACACCGTGCCCCAGCAATAACTTCCAAAGGGGCTGTGGACATTTGCACTTGAAGGACAGATTCCAGAGTGGCCATAAAAATGAGAATGCGAAAGCATCAT
Organism: Cyphomyrus plagiostoma; assembly: GCA_019775915.2. Lineage (NCBI taxonomy): Eukaryota > Metazoa > Chordata > Actinopteri > Osteoglossiformes > Mormyridae > Cyphomyrus > Cyphomyrus plagiostoma. The sequence continues at coordinate 20,619,184 of JABFEA020000002.1, forward strand.
CAGGTGGATCGCTGCTCTCGGAAGGCGTCCATATCATGGGGCTCCCTAGCCAGCCATCGTTTGCCAGCGTCTCCTGAACCATCTGCCTGGGTCGCCTGTCTACCTGTCGGTGCTTACAGTCTGGAGGCTCCCACACTGAGCCTGACATCCAGGGGCTGCCGATCTGCCTTCCAGCACGTCACCTGTTTGTCCTACGCCACCGAGAAGAGTAAACATAAAGAGTGATCCAGAATGTGGGCTGTTAGCGGACACTGCGCTTCTTGGTACTGTGCTGGAATGATGCTCTCAGGTATTTCACACTCCATTTGAGCTTTCCAGAGCCTTCCGGACAGATGCTGGCAGCAGCTGACACTCAGCAAGGCTTCCGCGTCCAATCAGCATGTGTGTGCTTGAGGGCAACCCATCATCTTGCTTTCTATCGACCCTTTTTTAAAGACTGACTTGAATGGTATGGTATGGCTCTGACACACCGTGGCCCCAGTGAGGTCATTGTGCTGACACGCCCTCATCTGTCAGCTGTCCTCCTTTTCTGTCTCTGCCCACATGTTTGCAGGATGGGAGTTTTATAAAGAGAGAGGTACTGCGATACCAGCACGGGGAGACATTGAGAGAGGGGTCAAGGTGGGAGCAGATGCCCCCGCATGGATCGATGTAGTGAGAGATGGAGGAGTATCCGGGTTGTCACGGAAACTTCCAGGGAGATGGAGAGTATCTGAGCACACGTAGGCCTCGCTCCTGGACAGATTTACAAAGCGGCCAGTATGCCGCAGCCATTGATCACAGAGGCCTGGCAGGTAAGTCCGACAAGCTAGACACTACAGTCAAGGTGGGGGGGGGGGGGTTCGTTCTAGAAAACTAGCCATTGATCACATAACAGACTACAATTCAGACACAGCCACTGCCTGGATAACAGCCCTCTGGTGCTGCCTCTTCCATGGGGCCAATGGCGCCCTTCCCATCCGAGACCCTGGCCCCCTCCACTTGTGCTGCCTTCATGTGAACCCTGACAGCCTGTTCTTCACCTGAAGCCACTGCTTGACTTTCATCCCCAGAGAAGTCACCTCTGAGGCCATGGATCACATATAAGCAGGGCTGCCGGTCATTTTCCTCTCATGCTTTCCTCTGGGTGACAGCTTTCCTCCAGCCCTGCAGGTCATGAAGATGTGTAAGTGAGCTGGAAATTCAGCATATACAGGTTTGGACCTGAGTAAGAAATGGTTAAAACACATAGATCTTCCTTTAGATATCTTTGTGACTATTTTCACTGATGATTTTTTTGCTCATTCGAATAATTCTTCAGACCCAGCTCAAATACTCCACAGGCAAAAATATGAAGAAATGCATTTCATGGGTCGCCCTACAAAACGTGCATTATTTGTCTCCACACTGACTGCTTCCTGCCAGTGAATCCATCACCATGTGTCCTCTGCGAAGCCAATGTTATCTCTCTGCATTATCGGACAAAAGAAGGGGGAGAGCTTTGTGAATGGAGCACAGATAGATTCATCCAAGCCAAAAAGGCACCGTATTGTGCTGGAGGAGCCACTGCCTGGATTTATGCAAGGCTACTGGGGAAAGTGACTCCTTCATTGGCTCAGAAGCCCATTTATAGGGGAAGAAACTAGATTTATTTTCTCCTGACTCTCAGCCTCTAAGGCTTCTCTGCTGCTTATTATTCTTTAGTTCGTTAATAAATTCTGTTATTGGACTGAGTTGAATAGCTCTCAGCCTATCCAATACAGGTGGATTTATTGTATTCAAGAAACAAATGCATTTTTATGCACCATTATTCTGATTATATTAAAATTCATTTAATGTTGATTTCATCAGAGCAGGAAGTAGTACAGTGTTAGGGAACAGTCACATAAAGACCCCAGATGTGGACTTTTCTTCTACCTTTGAGGATGGTCATTCATTTGAAAAGCCTAGCTATATCTTGTCGTATTAATAGAAACAGTGCAAAAATTTGAATATATACAAGACTGCTCAGCCCAACCATGGTGTCCTCTGCCTGGCGTCTTCTGCTCGTTGGAATAAGCTCCAGGCTTCCTGCAACAAGAGCTGGATGAGTTTAAAAAATACAGACCTTTTTTCAAATTTCGTTTTCAACCAACCACCTGAGTATTTTGTAACTGTGACGCTCAACAAGTTGGCTGAAACTAAATCTTGGTCTGGATTTTCTGGACCTGAACTGTCCATCTCTGCCTGCTGTCCTACAGTGGATCAGCTTTGTGGAAAATTGAATGATGTATTTAACACTGTTAAACAACTAAGACAAATAAACGAGAGCACTGGCATTTTTGGATGCTAGTTTTTTCTCTATATCTATGATTGTTATTGTTACAAGAGACGAGGTGGCTGTGTGCCGTGAGATCAGGTGGGTGACCTTCAGCAGTCCAGGTGCTATTAGCAAACATCTCTCAGTCACAGCTGCCCTGAGTCATCATCTGACAAGCAAAACTGGATCAGAGGTTAATGATGAATGGGATAACCATGCTCAATCCTGGGGTTCAACGGTCAGAGTCAGGAATGGTGTGCGTGAGGAGAAGGAGAATCACAGCTGTCACATGTGTTCATCATTAACATACTCTGTCAGATGAATCCAATAGCAATGAAATTGGAGGCACCCAACAAATTTACCAAATTGCAGCCTTGTCTGACTCAAGAACTTTATGATATGCATTCAGTTTTGGGTCATATTTACTGAATATATATTACTGTGTATTCCCTGTAACAATCCTGGCCTTCCCTGTGAGAGTCAACATAGGAAATCCATAAATAAACAGCCCTGTCAATCAAAAGGTCTGTAAATGGTGCTCCCCTCAGCACTCGTGGATGCACTAACACCTGCACAATTTAGTGCAGCTTTCCTCCACACTCACACTAAAACCCTCATCTCAGAATAAACATTGCTGGGCAAATAAACACCACCCATGTTTTGTGAAGAACAAAGAAAAAAATATCATGTTTAAAACTCAGTCAGTACTGTCCAGACTGTCTGAACAAAGTCAAAGAAAACTGAACCAGGAAGGAAAAAAAGACATAAAAACATTAAAAAACAGGAGGCATTCTGTGAAGTATTTCCTAGAGCAGAACTAATAACAAAGTCATTGCTTGCCCTTTAAGAGGGCACAATCAGGGCCCTCGATGGTGAGAAATGGGCATACTACTCCCTTTATAGGCCACTCCATGCTTGGGCTAGAATGACCACAGAGTACTCCTGGGCCCCATAAAAACATTATTTCCGGGGCCAACCCCCCCCCCCCGACACACACACACACACACACACACACACACACACACTTCTGCAGCAGAGCGGTCACATGATCATGTGATTTACTCTGGTGATGCAGGCAATGTGTCCCTATGTGACCTCGACGACTCTGCTGCGACCCCCCCCCCACACACCCCAGTGAGAAACCACTGATGTCCGTTACATCCTCCTTCTGCTGAAGTAAGGCTCTGCTTAACCCCACCCTTCACCGCAAGTTGCGCTTCCTCCCGGCGGGTGACCCATGCTGCAGACACCATGCATGTGACCTTATAGGGATATTGCTTCTTTGATTCCTTGTGTGGCTGTAATAGGGCAATCAATACAGAAATGGGGACATTTATAAAAATCAGGTTGGAAACCTACATTCCCTAAATTTACTCATAGAATTTTCAGTTAACACTGCAATTTCATAAATTAAATCTAATTTATGTCACATTAAATTATATAATTTGCTTTTTAAACATATTGGCATAAAAGAGAATGTTGCAACCCATTTAAACATCTTTCACATGAATCCTTAGCTCTGCCTTATCAGTGTAGCGTGATTCCATGGACAGTGATTTAGACATAAACATTCAGGGCTTCAGCATATTTGTTGAGCTTCAGCAATGTCTGATAGGAGAATTCCTGCCTGTCAGTATTGGGCGTCTTCTGCTGCTTTGAGATGAGTCTGGTGACTCACAATTATAAAAGTGCTACACAGGAAAGAGGAAAAGTCCTGGCTGTGATTCTGTCAGGCTAGCGAGTCGGAACAACTTTGTATTCCAAGGAAGCAATAGCCTCCATTCAGACATATTGGTGCTAGCATCACTGGACTCATGCTGAGTTTACACCCAGGACTAGACGTTGTTTTGCCTAGTTGAATCTGACATGTCAGAATAGCGCGACAGCAAAATAGTCCAGAGGTTTTCCGTCACATACTGTACGTTAGTCCAGATTACTTATGTTTGGATTCTTCACCCTCTACATTCACTTCAGCTTGCCTAAATACAAATGGAAATTTATAGACTCTTTCCTTCTTTAACGTTTTAGGAAAAATCTGATTCATGCATTATTTAAGAGCATCTTTTCTCATTTGAATGTTCTCTCTTCAATCTGCTCATTCCTTAAAAAAAAACCCACATTAAAAATTACTGCACTGTGGCACTGGTTGTAAAATCAGGCTTTAGACTTCCAGGTCTGCCATGTCACTAACATAAAAAAGGTGAACTGAATGAAAATACATCATGTGTGTTGCATAGAGTTAGCATAGTTTGAGTTCATTACCATAAAATGCGTGCATAAAAATGTTTTTCCCAGTCACTAAAACCATTCAGTCATACAATACTTGCACAAAACATAAAAGATGTTATGAGAAATGTCATAAGGGAAAGTTCTGGTCTTCCAGTTCAGTTAATTCCGTGTTCTAGCCTAATGCATAATATAGAGTTAGCCTTGGTATAATGAACATCACTGCTTGCACTGGTGAAATGTAAACAAATGCAGTTCTGTTTATATGACTTGGAATGTGGCAGGATCAACAACCCATTTACATCACTGCCTCCGCACTACCCGGGTGCAAAAATGGTCTGATTTGGTATGAAAAATGTTCTCCATGAGCAAGCATTAATCAGAGAGTTCACTACAGAGGTACTCCAAGAAAGATATGAAGAAAAGCACATTTTGGAGCAACATTTTGGAGTGACATTTTCTAACGATGCAAACGCTCCGCCAGCTCATGTGTAAATAAAAATATCCAGTATTACTGTTGACTCTGAGCTGAATAAAACAGGACAGATCATTTTATTATTGCCTAATCAATGTCCCAATATTTATAAAATGGCATTTCTGTTACTAGCTTTCACTTCAGAAGTAACATAATAGTGTTTGAAAATAGCCACCCTTTGAGATTCTCACGTTAGCTAGCTCGACTGAATACTGTTTTCAGTTGCCTAGCAACCTTTTCTCATTTGCCCAGCTCAAGGAATACATACATTTGGTTTTATATATCAAATCTACACTGTGCACTTTTTTGAAGAAAATTTGTTCTTAAGGTTTTTTAAAAATTGTATATGACAATAAGATATATGTCTACATTTTTGACTGGTACCCCTGTCCATGTTGTGCCTAATGACAATGATTTTCAAATGGGAAGAACCTAATCTTGTGGGTTACTGCTTTATAAAAAACTTGGTGGTTGCCTCAGGGGGAAAAAACTGTGTTCAGATGCCCAAGAAGGATCTCAGGCAAGATCTAATAATTGTCCAGTTAACCATCAGTAACTTGACCTCTGCATCTCTGCTCTAGTGAAGTTCACTGACTCTGCAATATTTCACAGCTTCAGCAGATTGCAGGACCTCTGTACATCTGCAGCTAATTTAGTGGGCATTCCTGTAGTCAGTGATATGTAATTATCACATTGACTATCTGTGGTGGTGATGAGGGTGTGTGCCTATTGTGTTGGGGGTACGGGGAAGAAAGTGACGCTCTCTGAAAAATGCAGACAGGCCCTAAGAAGAAACTTCACCTCAATTATATGCTCTGGGTGAGAGACAGTGTAGAATACTGACTTGACATTATGCCATACAGAAAGGCTCTACAACAGCCAATACCATACTGAAAGATCAGCAGTGGACTGATCTTTCATCCAGACTGTGGGTTTGGTTCAAGACATCAATTTCCAGACAAATCTGCAGACTTAATATAGGGTAATAAAGACTATACTCAATCACCAGCTGAAAGCATAGTATACAGGTCATCAGTGAATACACGATTGGACACAATAATTCAAAAAAGTAGCTACCATTTGTATCTGTTGAACTAGATGTTCATTATATTTTTACATATAGCAGACCTCACATGTCTCTGCACTTGAATTCACCCCAGATTAGATTGTTTTCATATGGGTTTTTACAAAACAAAGGATTGTTCTACGTATTAAGGAGTAAATTAACCTGATATATTATGTTGTTAACAGGAAGACATTAATTCTGCAATTAAGAAAGAATTTTGGGCTAATAACCACTTTTTAGACTTTTAATTATATCTGTCACCAAGGATGTGAAAATCATTCTGAAAGGATGGTTTCAATTTCAAACCAAAAAGATTGATAAACATGGCTTTGAAACAGTATCCTCGGGGTTGCAGAGATGCCAATTAACCTAACTGCATGTCTTTGGGAATGTATGGAAGCCAATTTAACACAGTGAAACTAATCAAATGAGGTGAGATTTAAACCAGCTGAAGGTGTAAAAGCAACAGTAAGAAAAGCCACCACCGCACCCACATTCAATGGTAATGTGGTTAATGAGGCTAGTGTAATAATTTACAACACTATTTTTCTTGTGCGCGCCCTATCCCCCAATTGACATTCGGGTCAATTTTTTTTTTTAAAGGAGTAAACACTGAGGCATTGTAGGCATAGTTTTACCATTTAACAAAAATCAGCAGACTTTAATATTTGTGAGACAAGGCACTACTAGCTGAGTGGTAATAAGCAGGTGCCATGTTGTAGCTATGCAGCTAGAAAGGACGAGGGGCTCACCGTCGCTATTTCAGAACCGGAATGGAGCGTTAGCATCACCAGCTTCCGATCCAGACCTATTTGACGGATTGGGTATCGGCCATGCGTGACCGATCCACATCCTATAGTAAGGCCACGCGGGATTTTGTACGTTAGGGTATTAGCGCGAGCGAGGCTACGGTAGATCCGCGCGGGACCCACTTACAACACAAGTGACGTTACTTACTCCAGTTCCGTTATATAACGCTGAACCTAGTAAATAACTTTACTTTTACTACTACTGAGTTAGCCAGGGAAATCTGTTAACTGTCGTACTTCTAAAATTTCTGATAAACTATTTGCTTTATCGGGAAACAATTACGGGTATGGGCGCCAGTACATGCAGTAACTTGTTAACGCCATCTGGTCGACAGTGCTAGGTAGGTAACTACGCAGCCCTAATTTTGATGTAGTTGTGTTGTTTAGCTTGTCGCATTATGAGTACGACCGAAATTAACTATGTATATACAGTATACATGATACCATATACATTTAACAGCCGTAGGTGAAGATGGGGGTGTAAATGAATGAGTAATCGTTACTGGAGAACTCAGATTATATTTTGTCTTTATACAAAAAAATTGAAACCAACATCCGTTGCCATAAAAACTAAAAGAAATTACCTCGTTTTATGCAATTGTTCAAAGTTGGCTGCTCTTTAAAAAATTCCGTCTTGTAAGCCAATGTTCCTTTATCAGACAGTACATGAAATTAGTTTATCTGATATGACAGTGAAAATACATGACATTGCCAAGCTGTATATTGCACACATTTATAGCCCTGTTTACGCTCAAAATAGATCTTGGCGATCCAATAGTAGACAGCGGCGACTCATTGCCGTTTACACGTGTGTCATCATGTGTCGCCAAGGTGTGCAGTTGAAAACGTTTTTATATTTCGTTACTGCCCCGTGCACAGGTATTGTGAAGCCCGTGTCGCGGACTCAGACACACATTACAAAAGACACAGTATGTAGTCAAGTGTGTCCCAGACCACCTCGGCAGGCGGTTTGAGTGACTGGATCACAATGAGTCTTGTTTATTGCCATTGATTAATTTCTTCCTTGAGATCACGGTACAATATTTTTGACCCATCAAAGGTGGCAGACGCTGCACTTTACAGAAACTGTAATTATGGAAGGTTTTAACCAGATTTCGATCCAGGTGCATTTTATTTTCAAGATAATGTATTTATGTCCAAGATCCAAAACTCAAATCCAATAGTCATAATTAGTGATTAAAGAGTAATTCAAAAATTGGCTCTCACACAGAAAGAAAGTTATCTATGACGAATTAGACTAATGCTCCGTTTGCTTGGGAATGAGAATGAAGACTTTGCAGCTATGGTAAAAGCACGGGGGTTTAAATATCCACACAGTCAATTAGCCATAGCTGAAAACAATATTCAGATTAGTATTCTGGTGAGGGGGAGTGCTGATGACTTCTTGTAGACCAAACCGAAGCACATGAGGGTACGACAGGAGCTCAGTATCATGTTGGGTCCCTAGACAAAGATGTTGTGACTGGTCAAGCAAAAGTTGATTGTCATATGTACTGACAATGAGATACATGCCTTCCGCACACCACATTAACAAAGAATAACAATAAGAGCACTGCATCAGACAATAATGACAGCACTAACAATAATACAAACCATAAATAACACCAAATAACATTAAAACTGTATCCTAAGAACAGATGGCAAATGGGAGCGGTGATGATAAATTCAATGTGCAGGTTATTAGCAGCTAATTCTGCAATGTTCTTATAATTAACAGCTGTTTATTAACCTTGTGACCTGCTGCAGAAAACTTTCTCAACCTTTTTAGTTGACTTGCTGGTGTTTTTGTGCCATCTGCCAGAAGGAAGTGGGGGAAAGTGACTGTGCAGGATGCCAAGTCCGCGATGATGATGTCAGCATTCCTGAGGCAACCAGTAGTGAAAATATCTAGAAGTGAAGGCAGCTATATCTTGCAGATTATGTGAAAAGTTTTCACCAATCTGCCTGGTAATCTACAGTCCTCAGATGAGCAGCTGAATAGTGACATTTTAGTACATCCAGAGAAGTTGGTGAGAGAGTTGGTGAAATCTGGACTTACTTCAGGTGTCAGTAGAAGTATAGATGATGGTGGGTGTCCTTGATTGCCGCAGATGTATATCGATCACATGAGGTTGTTTGTGATGGCGACTCATAGGAGCTTTAACCTGATGATCCTTTTCCTTGTGAGTGGTCTGCCTTCTGCTTCCTGAAATTAATTATCATCTCCTTGGTGTTGCTTATATTAAGCAACTTAGTCTCCTCCTTGTAGGTTGTCTTTATGTTTGTGATTAGACCCAAAAATGTTGTAAAATGTGTTGAAGTCATGCAGCCACACAATCATATGTGAACACGGAGTCCAGCAATGGGCTCAGTGTATTGCTTTATGTGCTGACTATTATGAGGTTTTATTTTCCACCTCCCTCTGCTATGGTTTGCCAGTGAGAAAGCAAAACACTTGCCTATCTGTAACTTGTGATTTTACATATTTATAGTAAAGTGTTTTTTTTTTTTAATTATAAATCACAAATTCCCTATGGGATAAGCACAATTTAAATTGTACCCTAAGTGGTGTCCTGTGCCTGACATGTAATTGATGGGGTGCAGCCTCTGCGTAGTTTTAGGAACTTGACAAGGGTACTCTTGAGACTGCCGTTGATGTGGATATTTCCTGTTCTTGTGGACTGCATAACCAATTGAGTCAATGATGACAGACTGCATAAACAAACTGTTTTGGGGGCAGGGGTTCATCTAAGCAGGGACTCTGGGACAAGCACAATCAATGCTTCAGTGGTCATGCTTTTGACCCCTAGGACAGCTGTAGAATTATCTGGGCAACATGTCCTGCTCCAAAGTCACAGATGCTCTTGTGGTCTCAAGGTAACTTTAGTTTGATTGTTCGCTTCTTGTTAGTGGCCCCGGTAACCTCCGGCTGCTGGTGTTTGCATTTTTTCTTTACCAGGCATTGGCTACATTGTAGATATAGGAGTTCTTGGCAGTTTCTTTGTTCGTTCTTTTCATTGCTACCTTTTTTATGTAACAGAAAATGTTTTCTTAGATCCTATCAGATGGCACAAAATTCCAAATATGTTTCTTGATCACATCAAACTATGTATTTATTTACTACTGGATTTTTTTCTTATAAATGTCAGCAAAGCAAAGTGCTTGACACCTTATACTTTTATTGTGCATCTTTCTTAACACATTTCTTAACTTTTATGAAAAGGAACACAGAAACAGGAACAGCCAGATGTTGTATATGCAATGATGGATCTAAACCTGTAGCTACAAAGGTGCAACATGGCTTAGGGTTTGATAATGTTCTTTTGCAAAGACCTGCAATCCCCTGGATTCTTTATTTTTTCTTTAGCTAATACATAGAGCTAAGCGTGCATCATTGACCAATTTTCTGTTTATTTCCTGTGTATATCATCTGATAATAGTAGGCCCACTCCACTACTGCTTGTACTTGTACTTGGGCACTCAGTCTAGCCACACTTATGCCTAGTTGATCAATGCTACTGAATTTGTTTGATAGTTTTAAGCAGCTTATTAAATCCTGTTTTCTGTACTGTATTGATGGGGGCCATATTCTTTGTTTTGTGTTAGGTATCCGTAGCTATAATCTCTTTCCACTTAGCACTGTTCTTTTTGTAAAGTGCACCTTGTGAAAATGAAGTTGCTAATGCTCCTTGCTTTGGGCAATATGGACTTTGATGCATTCTTTGTACTGAACATCATACTGGTTTTTGAGATGATGGAATAAATTTATAATACTGCTAGCTTCAGTTTTTCCGGCATACATGACCATGTTTTGCTGTCTGACCTTTCAAAACCAAACCATCTCCTCACGATAGATCCGGGGATGCTCTCTTACTGATTAATTATTTGTTTGTGCTCTCCAACTGTACACTAACTCGATAAATTTACTCATCAGTTTGCACCATTATCAACAATGAGTATATGTGAGGGGTAAAACATGAAACATGTTCAGTTTAACAGCTGATCCTTTATTTTTTCATCGTACCTCCTTCAAAGTACATTGAGATGAGTTGAGATGTCTGGGAATTAATTTGCATTTTTTAGGAGTGCCTGTAAAGACCTTATTTTTTGCTTATTTGCATATGCAGAGGGCGCTGAATACCTTGATCTAGTGACTACATTATAAACCATGCCTCCACAGAGGCAAGCTGTGATTATAAAACCATTGAAGGCAAATCTTTTCAGTATTCACAAATACAGTGACACAGGCTTTGTTGTGGAGTGTGTTCTGAAGCATCAGATAAATTTATATTGCAATTTGTGAAACAGATTTCTATTAACAGCTCAATTAAATTGACCAGCCTTAATGGTTCTGCTGAGATTTAGGATGATGACTTAACCAAATATAATTATTAGTTATAGATACCAACAGCACATTTTTACCCAGGATTTTATCAGGATCCTTGTGAGATTTTTAAGGGAAGGACATTATTTTTTCTCTCATAACAGGGTTGAAGTCCTGGCATGCTTGGATCTGTGGGATGTGAAAAGCTGGCTACTCTAGTCCACTGCTGTTTTTTGGCACTGATTAGAGACTCGCCTCTCTACTTGGCACCTGGATTTTAATGTAATAGTTATAATTCTGCATAGGAATTTACAGTGTAATTTCATGTATCAGCATATTGTTACATTACCTTCTAGTTAGCTTTTTGTGACAGTGTCAGCTTTGTGTTAATACACTTTCAGTATTAACACAACAGTTTATCTCTGGAATATCATCCACACACTTTCTGTACCGTGTAGCATTTTTGTATTTTTTCTTTAGCTCTGGGATTTCTGTAGGTTGCTATGTAAAAGAGCTTTTTGCAAGTAGATGAATATAAATATAATTGCACAATGTCTAGGTCCAAATCCCTGGAGAAACTGTTGTACCTCTCAGTAAGGAACATAAATCATGGTGAAAACTATAGCTGCATAAACTGATAAGTTATGAACCTTGCTATTATTAAAAAACTCTGCTATGCAACAAAAATATAATAGTAGATTTTTTGCTACCATTTTGTAATGTTTGTCCAAGCTTTCCTTTGGCTTTGGTTTAGGAAGTTTGACCTAATCCATGTTTGGCAGCATACAGCTGCCAAGAAAGCTCCCTGAAACACCTGCTGTGCTTCTCCATCCCACACTTATGTATGATCTGTGTAATATGTGCTGGAGAATGACTATTTCCTTTACATCAGATGGGTGACTTTGTCCTCTTCTCTCTGTTTTCTCTTTTCTTTGGACTTGGCTAATTTTTTATACTGTACATTCTTCCAGATATTATAAAGAATGAAATGATGATACTTTTCATGATTGAGTAATCAGATAAAATAAGTATTTTAAGTGTGAGAATAAATTAAAGTAATTATGCTAACTAGGGGATGGCTGCACAAAACACTTTAAGTTTTCTCCTCAAGTTGTAATTGCTCCTTAGTAGAGGGATTTATTTAAGGGTGTTGCAAAGAATACCTTAAAAGGATTCCTTAAGTAAAAATTTTAACAGATTTACTGCAATGAAAAACATTTTACGGTAGTAAAATTTTAGTTTCCATGGAGACCATTTATTTTCTTGTCCTAACGGCTGCTCGTTATACCAGTTATCGCCCCCAGTGTTAATTTCGCTGACAGAAATGTTGACGAGAATATAGCCTGTTTATTTGCGCGATGATAATTAAAACAACAACGTAATTTAAATATGCATTTAATGACAGTGACAAAATGAAACGTATTATTTGTCTGTCGAATATAAATAACATTCAAAAAGCCAAATTTTGTCCCCACTGCATCATTATCTAATAAAAATGTGGATTGTTCCCCCTGGTGTACATGAGTAGGTACTTTACACTCGACTAAGCACTACTGAGTGGGGCATATAGCAATAAACTTTGCTGAAAGGTTGACGACAAGCACTGACGCTAACTTGGAAATGCTGAGGTGCTGGGAAAAGAGAAGTAGTCTAGAAAAAAATGAGCAGATAGAATTATTGTTGTATCTCCAGTTACATTAAATGCATTTTTGCATGGGTCTCCATATTTCTGCATTGGAAAATTCATTCCATAAACAATGTACTTCTGTCTAATATTGTCGGTGCTCAGGGTGAAACTTATTAGGGGGATATTGTGACATTGTTTTTTTTATTCTGTGAAATTGGAAGATGGATCTGCTAGGCAGATTTAATAATGAATTACAAACATGTCATGGGCCATATAAATAAAATCATAGATTGATTTTTTTATGTTGGTCAGGTAAAATCAATTGATCATCATTAATCATATTCATTGGTCGTAGTCATTTACCCAGTCGCAGGACGCTCTTCTCAGGATGCGTTCATTTTTTTCATTTATCGCCATAAACTCAGCCATGTTACAGTTAAGTCAGAGGTACCTTAAGTTTTTTTCCTTTCTTTGGTTAAGCTCTTTTGTGTAACTGTTAAGGGAACTTTAACGGATTCCTTATGTATGAAACTAACTAACTAAATACTTAAGTGAACATTTTAGGGAAACCTTAAGGAGAAGACTTTATTTTAAGGAAACCTTAACTCGGACTTTAAGGAAAATCTTAAATTAAGGTGTTTTGTGCAACTGGCCCCAGGTCTGTGAATAAACAAACGTTCAATTGCAATTAAATGTGCAAATTTGATATTGTGAAGCTGAAAACATTGTGAAGCTGAAAGCTGACTACAGGTCAGACATGAACATGTTTTTACTGAAGCTAATAATATTTAATGAACAATGACTTCTGAGAACACTTAGGCATTAGACATGTTCATGAGGCATTAGAGGAGGTAAAAAAAACCCTGGGAAAACACCAACAACAAACACTGTCATGTTTTATCTCAATGCCTAATTTTACAAGCACCAGCTTGTAAACAAAATTATTCATTAATATACTTCAGCTTCCTTTAGTGTTTCTTGTGTAATTGTGGGCCCCACTATGTCTTTAAAGGACCACTTAGTTTTAGTGAAGAAAAGTAAGCATATCCACATGTTCAGGACTTAAGCTTGCCAGGCAATTTGGTGCAGTGTTCCCTGCTGCAGAGAATAGACATTTTCATGGTGTAGGTCTAGATGTAGCTGGAACCCACAGAAATGTCTTTGCCAGCTTGGTCAGTGCTGGAAACTGATTTATTCCTTTCGCATCACAACAGTGGATCTTCCTTTTTGGACGCAGCATGGTCTCCACAATACATCAGAACCAAATTTCCCACTGCAGCATACTCAAACTGCTGCTCTTCATTCCCTTCTTCATCACTGGTGCTGGAATCTGATGGTCCCAATATACTGTTAAGGAATGATATTCTGTACACTAACTCGAGTTAGCACCCTTCTGTGAATTTGCTGAATTATCTTGTACACTAGTGGAGGCTACATTTTCACTCTTATCAGGCATCTGCTGCCTTTCTTGCCTTTTGGCATTAAGAGCTATAATTTCGACTGTTTGGACCTTGAATGCTTTATCAGTTGACAAGAACATAAGTTTTCTGAGTCTTGGATCCAGAGCAGAAACAATAAGGACAGTGTTTTAAAAGGATGAATTCAGTTTTTGGTATCTTGCTGTGGTCTGTTCATCCACATGAGTCTAAAATGACTGGACTGGTACAGTTTAAAATTCTGAACTTTGCACTGACTTTGTACTGGCCTTGTCCATTCAGTAGCAGATTCAAATGGCTCAAGAGCCTGGTACAGCTCCTCATTGATGTTCCACTGTTCAGTTTTTAAATCAAGTGGTGTTCCCCTTGCTGAGTGACTGTTGGGTCTGACAGTGTAGCAGTTATAGGCCATCTTTGTTCCAGAAGCCAACACAACATGTCATAAATACTATTCCACCCGGCACTAACACCTTGTACCAGCATAGGTTGAGGAGCATCCATTTGTTGCAGCTTATCCTTCAACATGGTGCATCCAAGTTTTTTTAGAGTGGTCAACAAGACATCATTCAGCATCCACACATTGGTGATGTTTGGGTAGCTCTTGAGTGCATTTAGTACCAGAAAAACTGTGTGAAAAATGTGTGACCTGCACATTGTATTGATGCTCATCTAGGCTTTTCTGTCAAAATTTTTACTGCTGTAACAACATTTACACTGCTGTCATGGACAATGACAGATTTTTTTTTGGATGAATGTCAAACTTGGAAATGACGTTCTGCAGCTCTCTAGCAATATTTGCAGCTGTGTGTCTCATCTCATGGGGCATGGTTGTGAGGCTATATGACTTAATTTCCCAATTCTGTCCAAGGAAATGACAGGTCACCCCCAGATACACCTCTGTGGCTGCAGTTGTCCAAATGTCTGTTGTAAATACAATTCTGTCAGTTTCCTTTAGGCAGTTCTTCAGCTTTTCTTTTATTTTTTTGCTACCGGTTCTCCATTAATATTGCAAAATTAGTTCTTGAAGGAAGATTGTATTTGGGGCTGAAAGCGTGAACTATTTTTGAAACCCTTCATCCCCTACCATGGCTGGGGGATGAATATCCATGATAAGCATGTTTAAAATCCTGTCAGTAAAATTCTTTGCCTGCTCAGCTGAACATGGTTGACCCATGTGTGTAAAGAAAGTTGTCCATATCAGATTATGGTTTGCTAAAAAAGTGAAAAAAAATCTAAAATAGAGAGTTTAAATAAAAGATTATTTAAAAAAAATCTTTAAATAGAGAAAATTGGCTATGATCAGGTTAATATCCGGTCAGCTACAGCCTATAACTTTTTTAGAATGTAGTATTAAAATATGCACATAAAATATTACTCAGACCAATATCTGCAGTTTATCGCACATCTCCGCTGTTCATACATCCAGAGTGTACAAAATCACATTGTCGAAATATATTTTAAAATATAGTAAAACTTTCCTCTTGTAGTTAGCATAGTAAAGTGTTGGTGTTAGCAAAACTGTTGCGAACAGTTAGGTACCCCAGTTTATGGCAGGGCAGTATTGAGAAATATATTCTTATTTTTACTATACCAATGCTATTGGACAGAATGAAAATTTTTCTGAAAGAGCAGTTTGGAACCTTTCAATGAATGCTCTGAGCGTTTAGCATCATTAAACTCGGCAGCTTATAGCAGCATTCTAGCAACACAAAATTAACTTTTCTGTTTTGGATATAATTAGCGCTTCCATCTTTTCTCAGCCACCTTTTAAACCTTTTAAATTTAGCTCACTGTACGATACTGGTTATTCATTTGATTGGAGAGACAGTAAATTAAGCAAAAAAGAATTCCATTACCTTGTGTCTGGCCCCCTTTGCCTTCAGACAGGATTCTTCCTTGTTAAATGTTGTACCATGGATGATGTCCTGTTAAAATGCTTTTTCTGCCATTTTTTACCACTCTTCCTTTTGCTCTTCCCTGTTTTAATTGCCTTCCATTCTTTCAGACAACTGTTGTGTCCGAATTCAGGGGCAGCATCCTTCCAAGGACACCATCTAGGGAGGTGTAAGCTTTGTAGGCTGTGTTCTTTGAAGGTTGAACAGAAAGCATTGTCAAATGGAACGGTCTGGCTGTCACCAGCTGTTCCCACCATTCCCTTTGAGTCACGAAGTACCCATCCTGTTGCCTAGCCGGCACACACCCACTTTATCTCTGCGTAAAGAATCTTGGAATATGTTGGGCTGCGAAGGATCCATTGGATGAATCCTTCATGACTCAGCAACAGGAGGATGCATTTCTAGATGCATTTGAAGGAACCTTCCAAATAGGACAGCCTTGTTGCACCGCTGTAATGGATTTATTCTAAGAATGTAGCCTTAGAAGGGTGCAGCCCCTTAATTCAGACATGGCAAACCACATGCTTTTCTCTTTATGCTCCAGTTAATATCATCCATGCACTGCTGCAATCTGTGTTTAATAGTTATGTGGATTATAATTCAGATAATCTAAGCAGAGAATCTGCATTGGGGATTTTTATTAATCTAATTATTCAAATTACAGGGTTCCAGACTGAGA
Organism: Cyphomyrus plagiostoma; assembly: GCA_019775915.2. Taxonomy (NCBI): domain Eukaryota; kingdom Metazoa; phylum Chordata; class Actinopteri; order Osteoglossiformes; family Mormyridae; genus Cyphomyrus; species Cyphomyrus plagiostoma. Next base: position 20,635,999 of record JABFEA020000002.1, read on the forward strand.
CCATTTTTTGGAGGCAGTGTGACTTGTAAATATACCCCTTATAAATTATTATTTTTTTAAAAACCCTCATCATATATCACATGAAACACCTGTGATATAACACAATGGGGTGTGTCTGTGTGTGTGTGTGTTTAAGAGAGAGAGAGAGACACACAGTACTTTCCCATGTTAGGAAGTTTTTCTGGAACCAGGAACTTCTGTTGTGCTAGGAACTCGGTCCAATCGTACTGCCTGAGAAGCACTACTGGGGTTGGACTTACAGTGATAACTTGGAGATTGGTTGACCACAAGCACCAGTGCTAACCTGGAAGTTATGTGGAAGTGCAAAGAGATAGAAGTAAAAATTGAGCAGATTTTTATTTGTGTACCTGGATTACATTTAATGCCTTAATGAATGCTTTAGTTTCCATATTTCTGCATCGGAAAATTCGATCAATAAACAATATCCTTATGTCAAATATTGCCAGTGCTGGTGGTGAAACTTGCTACTTCTTAATAATAGAATATTGTTACATTGCTTTTTATTTGGTGAAAAATGAAAGATGGATCTGCTGGCCAGATTTAATAATGAATTATAAACATGTTGCAGGTTGTATAAATAAAATATAAATAAAAGGTTGCGTCTCATTAGGATTGTGATCCATCCCCCTAATAACTAACAAAACGACATACATTATCATTCTTCCATGCTTGTTTAACATAAAGGTTCCAGTTCCAGTTGTGCGGTGGGAAAGCAACACACAAAAGTGGCCAGGATTTATAACAGTTCCTGGTACAGGCAGTCCAGGAACTAGGAACTATATTTATTACAAGGATGAGTATTTATTACAAAGCATTTTTCAGCAATATAGTTCAGATGGAAAAAATATGAATATGTTACATTGCATATCGATTTTGTGCTTTTGTTTTCAATAGGGAGCACCAGTACTACTACTGGAAAAAGTTTGTCTGGAGTAGGGGTGAGTGATATGACCTAAAACTATTATAATGGTATGTTTCACTTTTTGGACGGTTGATGGCTACGGTATCATATCTTTTTTGCGGCATCGTTTTACATACGCTAATTTACTGTTGGGTGTGGGCAGTCTTATTTAGAAAACATATAAAAAGTGACATTGATGTTTTCTTATATTCATTTTATAATTGTCAAACACAAAGGGAATGACAAACCGCTTCAGCCAAAAACAGTGCATTTTACTTTTCATTTTCAGTAAAACTAAAGGTTGTCAACTTTAGTCAGCTGGCTGGACTGAGATTTTCAAATTGAGACAAGTGTGCACACACATGAACATGCATTTACATGTATGTAACAGTTTTATTATTTTTTATTTATCCTGTAAATAGTCTGAGGGTTTTCAAACTACCCCAGCACTTTTGAGTTTTTTAATTTCAGTTAAATATATGGAATAATATAGGTTATCTGTAAGATTTTCTGCATAAGTACGAGTGTTACTCCAGATGCATGAGATGTGTGCGGCACTATAGCACAAACAAAAGGGCTTCATATACACCAAATTACATCTTGCTTGGAGGTTAAAGGAGTTTGACATTCATTGGCATGGGAAATGGCAGTTCTAGTGTTAATTGGGCAGTTGTGCCTTTTACCACATACCTTGCATTAAGTTAGTGGAGCATATATATGCTGATTTGGTGAATACGCTTTACTTTGTAATTTGCTACTGCATATATTTAACCAAGTTATTTTTGTTTGATGTGTATTACACAAAAAATGTTTTTTTAATTAGTTAATTTGCTATCAGGACACATCATCAGAATATGTTTAATAGAAAATTCTCACAAGACAGATAAACTGGTTACATATACTACACAACGGCAAATATTCAGATTACAAATTGAAGCTTTTAAGAAAATAAAATGCTTTTTCTTTTAAGATAATATTTCTAAAATATTATAAATTATAAATAGGCTGTTGACTTCTCACAATGCTAAAGTTATTGTGCCCACTCCTAGTCTGGAGCCCTGAATTATTCAAGTAATCATTCTGCCCTGTGTGACGGTCCCGCCCCCAGATGGGCGGGGCTCCACAGGTGTAACCAGTTCGTCGTCATCAGCACCGACATAAAGAG
>JABFEA020000002.1:20649906-20666096 GCA_019775915.2 Cyphomyrus plagiostoma
AGATAAGATTTTAACAACTCTGAGCTATTAGTTAAGTTCTCCCCAAGCGAGCTTGATGGGCTGAATGGCCTCCTCTCATTTGTATAGTTCTTATGTTCTTATGTTCATCCATTTACTACCCAGTCACAGAGTTCACTGCAATAGATCTAGCAGTGATTTCTAATAGCAGCTTATCTCTCATTGTTGCCAACCTGGCGCCCTTGACCATTTGACAGGTCTCAGAAGGTAACATTTCAGCTACCTGTTGATATTTCCTACAACAATGGCTATAAAATCAAACCAATTTTTCCCTTTATGGTCAGTTGATGGCATAGCTTAAACCCTCATTTATTTGTGGAGCCTGAAGTAAAACTGCTTTCCGAAGAGGCAAATGTTTCTCAACACTTTGCAGATTGTTTGATCAATCATCATTACCGAGAGGGTCACATTCATGATAATATCGTGATAATGAAATTTTCTTTCAGTATCTGAGATAAGCAAAATAATATGGCAATGTGAAGTGTTCACTTGGACCTCTCTGTTAAACACATCTCTGAGGGCCTTCTCAGGGGAGGCAGATTCCTCACTGAACTTCAGACCTTAAACAGACTTCCCTTTGGAACAACCCTCCCTTTGGGTATTCATATCAGGAAAGGCAAGAATCAGATGCCCAGCAGCTTAGCTTATCTTTTATCTTTAATTGCCAGATATTATTGTTGCTGTGGCAATTGGCTGCATCTGCAGCCCACATAGAGGTCAATAAGATGAGTGCATCATCCTCCCTAAGAAACGCAAACAGAAATGGAAAAGAAAGCAATAGCACCTCTGAAGGTGCAGACATGCTTTGTCTCCCTCATAAGGTCAACTCTTTGTTGTATGATCTACAATTAAAACAAAAAGATGATACATCAGCTCAATTTTTATGGGGCATTAGTAGAGTAATGTGGCATGAGAAACGTCTGTGACAGACAGTGGACTGCGAAAGCCTTGTAGAGAAGTTGGGACTAGGGTCTTATTTTCAAACTTTTAGAAAAGAAAGTGGGCTGATGTGGAAAAAATGAGGGACAGATATTCAAGGTCACAATTTTAGTTGAACTATCAACAACAGTTTGTACTTCTTGGTAGAATAATCACATGTGGATGGGCCCTTGAGCAAGGCCTATAACCCCCAGCTCCCAGAGTGCCGTTCGATGGCTGCCCCTATGCTTTTACCCACAAGCTTGCTCTTATCTCAATATGTCTCTGTGTGTCTTACACAGAGCAAGATGGATTAGGTGAAGAGAAGAGTTCCAATGTACCTGTATTTGTGCAAATAGCAAAAGAAGGATCATTTTATTTAGATGTGCTTTGTCCATGAAATCAGAAATGCCAAAACAGTCATCAAATGATTTTTTAATACTCCCACTTTCCTTTTTTTATAATAAAGGTGTTTGGTGTGAAAATTCAGTTTTTCTACTGTTTCCTGAACACTCATCACAATTAGCCCCATTCTTGCCCTTCAAAGTCAGTTAGATGTCTTGAAACTGCAAACCTTGTTTGTCCTCTAATCAGACACCAAAGAAGCTGATCTGAATGGTGGGTGATATGGAACTTTTTACTGCTGCACGCACAGGTGAAAAAGATGTTTGCGATACCTTTCAGGGCCCACCGTCTCCATCTCCCTTATCGTTTAAAACAGATCTGAGCCGTAAGGATTTTAGAATGACAGTCCTGGTCTTATTGTTCCGTGCTATTGCTTTCTTTTCCATTTCTGTTTGCGTTTCTTAGGGAGGATGATGCACTCATTTGAAACTCTTCAGTGGTAGCTTGACATCAGAAGAAGTCAAAACAAATTAAATGTAATGCCTTGAGCACTTTTTTATCTTCCGTTCTGCCACAAAGCAGTCGTGCCTATCAGCATTTCGATCAGGTTTCAGTCACGCACAGTGGAGCATCGTACAGGATTTGTTATGGACACTGGCGTGAAAAAGTAGGAGTTCTGTTTGCACTGTATTGAAGTCGGAACGACGCAAACTGACAGGATGAGATCAGATTATAAGATATGTTCTGAAGATAAATGTGGTAACAGATGGTTTAAAAAGGGTTTTGCCAAATTAATTTTTGTTTGTGTTTGAACATTGGGCTTCTGTCTCTGAATGATTAATGTATACTGCTGAGCCTCTGCTGGTGTTTAAAATAAAACACCTAGTTGATATATAACCACACTTCTCTAGCTGGAGAAAGTTGTGTAACACAGTGCAGCTCTAACTTGTGGGCTACATTTATAATACAAATTATATTTGTGGAACTTTAAGTACCTACACTGAAATGTCAGAATAACACCATTAGCATGGGTCCTCTGAAACAACATAACAAATTAAGTACTTGATAATATATATATATGAAATTTCCATTTCTTTGAAAAGCTGTGAATTAACATATTCTGTTTGCTAAGGAGGAATTTATCCCGTTTGACCCCTGTGGTTTCCCGTCAGAAGTCATTCTTCTGGAAACACTTATTTATGATTAGATCACATGGCTATAATGTGACTGGGAACAAAGTGTTAGAATGAGATACATTCCTCTGAAGTAGCCGCACCTGCTGTTTTCTTTGCCAGTGGGGGCATCGTGTGGCTTGGCAGGGTGGGTCTCTGTTATCGGAAGGTCGCTTGCCTGAATCCCAAGGCCTGCAGACTGATGCTGCTGTTGGGCCCCTGAGCAAAATCCCTGCCTCCAGAGACACTGACCCCCAAGTTTGCTCCTACCCGTATATGTATCTTGTCATCTAATGGAGGGCAAGAAGGCTCAGACAAAAAGAGAATATCCCCTATGTTGATGAATGAAGTAACACAATTCTGTTTTAAATCTGCTGTGCACTAATAGCCTGTTTCATACTTCATCTGCAGAAGCATTTGTTTACTAAGCTGTGCCATGATTGAGGTTTTGCTTCATTACACACTGGTGTGTGGATTGATCAGATCAATTAGGCGATAAACTCCTTTTTGCCTCGCCAGCGTTGCATTATTTTGACAGGAATGGCAGCTTAACAATTATTTTCCTTTGATGCTGCATGACGAAACAAACCGTAAAGCAACGTGTGCTGTGATTGTCACATACCAACCTCCATCCCCATTGGGCACCACAGTTTACCAAGGGGGACCCCTCCCTGGTTGGCAATAAAATATACTAAGGGGAGCCTCCTGACACCAAATTCCCGGGCTGATTTTTGTTCCTAGTCCGCCCCTATTTTCGTTATGCCCAGTTCCTGGATCCCGCCTGCTGAAATCAGCTCAGTTCTTCAGCACAGGGCTTCACTAAATTTTAGTGGGGGGGTGGGGGTGGGCTGCACTTCCTCCCTCCAATCCCTGAATATTTCTCATGCGTCTTACCTACCACTGGAAGTTTTTTTTTTTTACTGGGAGAAAAACTATACAATGATATAATGACAGCCATATCTGTCTTTCCTTAGGCCCCGGAGGATAACTTTGGTAAAGAGATGACATTTTGGGGTTACAAGAGACTCTTCATGAAGGGCACATGGTGGGGGATGGATGGGCTGGAGTGTTTTTGTGCTGGCAGGGCTGGGTACCCATGATGCATTGGCTTTACTCAGTAACAAATGGTAATTGGTATAATTTTGCCCATAAACACATTTGTCTCAATTTTCAATGTCACAGGCTTCTGTTGAGAACATAATCTATATTGTATTTTAGATTTTTATCTAAACTTCATTGATGTGCAGCACTACCACGGCATATTATTCTCTGACCCCATTCCCAACTCAATAACACCTTTTTTCTTAACTTTTCCCACACTTATTTTTTTACCCATTCAACTGTTAATACTTATTTGTTTGTTATCGTGTTGTGCCAATGACCTGGAACTAATTTCCAAAATAATGATTCATATGTACTCTGATACAAATCAGATTTTAATAAGTGTTACCAGATCTGAAACTGCCTGTTATAGCTGACATTGGTTGAAGAGTCCAAATTCACTGAATCAGTTCTGAAATCCACCCAAGAAATAGTTGTCTTATGCCAAATGAGTTGAAATGACATCTGTGTGAAAAGTGTTTTGTTTAGCAAAATGCTCACTTCAGATGTGAAAGTTACCTGTTTTTTTTCTGCATGTATTTCCATTTACAAATTACAATCACTTTTTGGTTTGTTGGTTTAGAAAAGTTAAAACCTAATAATTGGATGAGGACATGATGTTCAGGCCATATCCCATATAAGTACAGAGCTTTTGGGGTTGGTTATCCAGAGCACTCTGGTCATTGGGGTTGGTTACCTAGAGCACTCCAGTCATTGGGGTTGGTTACCCAGAGCACTCTGGTCATTGGGGTTGGTTACCCAGGGCACTCCAGTCATTGGGGTTGGTTACCCAGAGCACTCCAGTCGTTGGGGTTGGTTACCCAGAGCACTCCAGTCATTGGGGTTGATTACCCAGAGCACTCCAGTCATTGGGGTTGGTTACCCAGGGCACTCCAGTCATTGGGGTTGGTTACCCAGAGCACTCCGGTCATTGGGGTTGATTACCCAGAGCACTCCAGTCATTGGGGTTGGTTACCCAGAGCACTCCAGTCATTGGGGTTGATTACCCAGAGCACTCCAATCATTGGGGTTGATTACCCAGAGCACTCCAGTCATTGGGGTTGGTTACCCAGAGCACTCCAGTCATTGGGGTTGGTTACCCAGAGCACTCCAGTCATCTTGGATCTAGTCTTTTTCCCAGTTAATTCACTCAGTACTCTACCATTGGATGTTCCCCAACAGCAACCCAGACCAAATACAACTCTACAGATTTCAGATGGTGCAGTTTCTGCACATACAGAATCTGGATTTGTTGCAGTAAGTTTAGTGGTTAAGAACATCTTGTCTTCACCTGAAGGTTGCTACTCGGGGGTGGTCCTGATGTAGCATGCATAAGGAAGGTATTTAACCTGGATTTGTTTGGTGAAATGTTCACCTATGTAGATAAGTAAAATCTGTAATGATTCTTTCACTGAGGTTATCAGCCGAGCAACTGCAGAAGCATGAATGGGTCAGCATGTGTTGTGTTGGAGAAGGGCGACTGGCCCGAGTTGCTCCACCGTTTGGTGCATGTTTACAGTGCATACTGTAACTCATGTGAGAGGGCTCATGGTCATTGGCAGACCTCCTCCTACAATCCCTGGCTTACTGAGGTGTGAGTGTGAGTGGGGGCTGGAGGTTGTGGAGTCATCGCCCCTGCTGTGAACTGCTGTCGGCCCATCCAGAGGAACAGCTGTCTGCGCTGGGAGCAGGCAGCACATGTCGAGGCCCCTAGCATGGAATCGCGTTCCTCTTCTCTGATCCTCGCTGCAGATGCTGCCAGAACAACTGAGCCAATGGTGCAGCATGGAGTTGGCTTCACTAACAGGTTTAGCTGCAGTTAAACTCTCCCTACCTATGTTGTTTTGCTGCCTCTTTTTCGCCGCCATTGGCACGTTTCCCTGTAGAGATAAGGATTAAATGCTGTCCAGAACTGAAAACTGGATTGAGGCGTAGCTAGCAATCCTGGACCCCTGACAAAATTGCTCCCCCCCCCCCCAAATAATACATGTACATGTAAATTTTTATCTACTCCAAAATTTTTGATAATAAAATGTTTTCAACAGTTGTCTGAATGAGGAAGCATTGTCGTTTTCGTTCCTGATGGAGGACTAGTGCTTTCTCTGGTTACTTTGTTCTATAACTAGCTTTTGTTGCCATGCATTGTAGAAAATTGTTATAGAAGGCTACTGGTTGTGCATCTCCTGTTTCTTGGAATATTATCAAGATCTTGCTTCTCTGAATACAAAAAGACAAAGACAATCACATTTGTATGTTTATACTCTCTTCTGATCATTGATTCTATGCTAGTTGTCAGCAGTGCTGCCATATGGTCCAGAGCTGAGTAGAAAGCAGGATCAACAGAAACTAGTGGAACTAGTGTTAAACGTCATTCCACAACAATACTCCAACTGTTAATTTCATTGTTGTTAATCAGTGAATAAATCAATCAATTAATAGATATTAAGATCCTCTCAGGTAAGAAAAGTATCAGCGTAACTGTTAGTTGATTAATACTGTAAGTGTTAGAGTTATAGGGATTTATGAATAAGACAATCAATTAATTCCCCATTTAAAAGTCATATCCAAAAACAGAGTTCTTGCTCTAAATGGTTTCAGCAACTGGGCTGAATTCAGACATTGAGATACATCGGAGACTATATTTCAAAGGGTTTTTGTTATCTGTGCTCACAATTCATCATTGTCATTGTTATTGCTGTACTGAAAAGCAGAGAACAGATGTGTTTCATAAGGAGTGTGTGCATGTCGAAATACACCAGGGTGATCTTAGTTCATCCCCAACAGTGTCTTTTGAAGCCTTGGATGCAAGATTGTGTATGAGGCAAATTAGTAACGGTACATTACCTATTAACATGCTGGCTCCTGACACTGCAGCCTTAGACTCTGCCAGCAGCAGAAGCTGGGACTGACTTTACTGTTAATGATGCATGTGCTTATAGGTGGCCAGGAATGATGCCTCATGCCTGTCTTTAAAGAGACTGCATCTTGTCCAGTGGTAAATGAATAGATTGCCAGTCACTAGAGAGGAGGGGTGGAAATAAAATTAGGAGTTTCCTAGGATTTGGGTATATAAAATACTGAATTTATTGCAGACACAAGATTATATTTCTGGACCGATGGTTTTGCATAGCAGTGTGTACCCTCTGTGTCTGCCACAGTCCACGTGGGCTGTGTGACATGTTCATTTCTATCCACTCTCTTGGTTTTTAGCTAGAAAACTCAAGGATGGTCACCACTGCTGCACGAGGGTGCTTAACGCAGGGCAGGTACATTGCTGAGTTAGCAGCAATAAACAGCATGTGTGAAAAGCAGATCGGTGCTGTGGGATGCCGTAAACTTCTCCTGAAGCAACCCTGCAGTTTGGTTTCACTGGTTTCATTTGGCATCTGTATATTCATAAGCTGGGTTTGTGGTGGCCATGATAGGCCCATAGTTACTTACATATGATGTAGTGAGCATCTACTCAGTAATGCAATAATTGCAATAATAATAATACTGATGATGATGATAATAATAGTAACAATAATAATAAAAGCACTGACTTAATAGCACACCTTTTCAGATTTGTGATTATGATTGTCACGCCCACGAGGGCGGCACCGGACACTGGCAGGCAATCGGTAGCTAATGTCGCCATTTCTTAAAGCTGTCCAGGACCAGGTTCATCGCGAAGTATTGTTGCCATTGTTATAATGTGCCATACTAAGCGATTCTTTGTCTCCTGTCTTCCCCGAACGCCCTGCCTGCTGTGTCCTGTCCTGCTGTTTCATCTGCCCTGTCTGTCTCGACCATCCCATCAACTCGCCTTCTCCTACCTGCCTGCTCCGCCCTGCCCTGCTCCTCCGTCGGCTTCGTGTGTCCCTTCCCCTCGTCGTCTTGTCCCGTCATTCGCTGTAGGACTGCCTTCTCTGGACATCGACCCTCTGCTTGCTCTACAAGCACGATCTCGCCTGCTCCCCCTAACTTTGTTTGCTGCTGATAAGGTTATTAAACCTATTGCACACTGCATTCCGGGGTCTGTCTCCTCTGTCGCGACCAAGCACCACCACAATGATGATGGACTTTTAAGTTGCCTGGTTTGTTTTGTGAACGCTGCTGTCTTTGTCCTGTTTTGGTTCCCATGGTAACATTAAAGTTGGTCCCATCAGTGTGAAGTTAAGAAAACCACCACCCTGGAATCACTTTTTTGTCCTCTTTCATATCAGCTGAGATGTATGCCCTGTTCAGACTGCTGCTTTGCTCTGTAGCGTGGGGGAGAAGCTGGCCACCTTTCCAGCTATCCATCCATCCACGGGGCGTTATGTAAATGGAAATCCTCTGTCAATAATATATCTTCTAACAACCCAATAAGATGAAGCAAAACTTGGTTCTTGGCTGTTGATTTGTACTGCACACAGGTTTAAAGTATGGGTTCCCTCATCTCTCTTTCATCATGAAACACGGCGCTCTGTCCCAGTTTATTTGGCATTTCTTTATTCAGACCAACCAGCTTCAGTATGTTGCACCATGCCCTCAGTCACCCCTGATGGTGCATGAGCCAAAACATAACTCAGTGTCTTATAAATGTCCCGGTCATTGTTATATTGAAACATTTTGGAACAATTTCATGTTCTTGCTTTACTTGTCATATGATTTTCTTAATCTGTTGGTGAGACACCAACCATCACTTAAAGTCCTTGCTTTGCACACATCAGAAATTAAATTCCCATAAATGGAAATGCAGGCTTGGTGTGACAGCTTCAGTCGGTCCATGTTTCTTTTACTTGTAAACCTGGTCCTGGCTCAGTTCATTACTATATAGCTTAAAATAACACCATATGTGAGTTCCCTGTCTGTATAAATGACAGTACCACTGACATTTCGTCAATTTACAATACTCTTCAGCAGATCCCCTGTAACTGCTCTACAGACCCCAGGTTGAGATAGGTGAGGACTAGGTTCTGTCCCCTCTGACCTGCACCAGAAGAGATTTACATTAAATCAAGAGATGGATCACCGGTTGATGAGCCTCCTGTCATTTTGCTGAAAGAAACTCCCTTTGTTGCTCAAATAGAAACCATCTGCAGCTGCTTGCAGGCACAGACCTCCATACCGCCATCTGCATATTATTTATATTGTTCCCAACAGTCATGGTTGTTTAACGCGTCGATCGTCAAGGAGCATCTTTGGGTGTTGGTACATGAAACCTTCAAGTTTCACTGGCCACAAGAAGGCTGCTGCTTTGCCCTCAGAATTAACATCCAGGCCCTTTGGGTTGTGACTTTGTCAAAATCTCTTGTTTAAATACCATCTGACTCATTAGAGATTATGTAGGCCAAGGGGAACCCTTAAATAGTTAGTGAATTATGGTCGCTGGCACTTTTTTTAGTGGAACACTGTATCCAAGGGTCCATTGGCTAATGCAAGGCCCTGTCATCCTCCACCGGCCGTTATCACATGTACAGCACCCACTACAGGAGGGAATATTGGTACAGCTGGAGTCGTGCTGTCCTGGCTTGTGCCTTGTTTTTTTAAGGTTGCATGGTTTCTTTAGTGGTTATTTGTTAAACAGCAATGAACACTGTAATGAGCAGGATATCCTGGGAAATGCGCTGGCCTTACACCTCCTGACTCCCGACCCCTTATCCATTCATTCTTCATTTAAAACCCACCATGTCTACCTCCCGGGTGCCCCTGTGAACACTCTCTGCGGGGAGCGCTGTGGCTCATTAGTGCCGTGGGTTCCGTAGGTGGCAGTCGCCGTTCAGCAGGCCGGCTCGCTGGCCACCCGTACCCTCACTTCCTATAGTCAAAGCCGCAAAGCAGCCACGGCAGACCTCATTCCTTCTAGAAGACATTTTTGACAACATTAGGTCTTTATAGTGTGGGTTTGACGTATTCATTTTGGTTGACAATTAGGTTACTAAGTGGGATTTTACTTCTCATGGAATGTTGAAGATTTAAGATATTAGATTTGGTCTCCATTTGTGCAGGTGGAGTGGTGTGTTCTGTTTGCGGCGGTGTTCATCTTCCTCCTCAACATACATTGTGCATGCAACAGCGCATGCAAGCTGCATTCAGTCTTGAGAAGATGGAAGCTGTTCAGTTCTGGTTTGACTTAAATCATCTTGGAACGGAAGCAGCCAATGAGCAGAGCTGTAGGCTTTACTCTTTGCACTCTTAAGTGAATGTTGCTCGAAACCTCTCAGGCTTTCAGACTTGGACAATCCTTTAGAGGTAGAACAGCAGGTCGTAACAGCCCTTTGATCTCCCCCCCATCCTAATTTCAACGGTTTAATTGGCTGGCCTCATACAAACTCTTTAACGAACTGTGGGTGCCAGGGGGCCGGGCAGAGGCCCATACAATGGAGCAGAAACTGGCATGGTGCTCAGCTGGCAGAGGCTTCCTTTCTGCGGTCAACAGGTCTTTATGCCGCGAGACGGGTTCGCAGTGGGCAGCCTCTCTAATCGCATCATGAATCCATTCATAGAACTGAGCATCTCTGCTCAGTGAAGGCACACAGGTGGCGTAGCAGTATAGCAACTGCACTTGTGATCAAAAGGGTACGAGTCACAGGAGGACAACTCTGCGCGAGTTTCGGAATGAAAGGATGGTGCCGTCAAAGTATTCAGCTCTGCAAACCACACCTGAAAAATCTTATGCTGTTGAAAGCATCACTTTATAATTAGGTGAACAAACACTGCAAAGCCCTCTGGTGTGGACTTGCTCGTTAACAGGATGTACAAATTGTGCCTTGATATAGGTTCTGTTTCACTAGTGAAGATGAGATTTGCTCAGTTGGCCACCAGTTTGAGATATGTTTATTCTCAGTTGATTTTCATGGCTTGAAAATCTTTTTCCTTGCAGCAGGTTTTTTTAAAATTGATGTTGGCGATATTTGTGGTATCCTGTGCAGACTGTCCCGGAAACTGCTCCCTGCGGTTTACTCACTGAGGGCTCACACATGCATCCTTGTTCGGGCTGCGAAGCTGGGCACTTCTACCACTACTAGGTCCAAATAGGCTGATGCCCATACTTGCCACCAAATTGGGAAATTGTAAGACTCACCATAAATATGTGTTAAGTGTGCTGAAGGGAGGAGGCTGACAGGCTGGACCGCAGCTAGCAAAGCTACTGACAGATAAAGCTGAGGCGCCCTGCTCTGAAAGACACCTCTGCCAATGACAGATGGGGTCTCTAGGGGCCACACCTGTGTTATTCCTCACCTGCCCAGCAGGTAACCCCCGAGCCTCAAGTCTGGCCAGAGCAAGGTGCATCCGGCCTCTGTTAACAGTTGTACCGCAGGCCAGGTCAGATAGCTTGTTAAGATAAGCCATTTCCAGCCTATTCAGTGATCGCTTCAGCTTTTCACACGTGTAGTGGGGAATGAACCATTCATCTATAGCTATGGCAAAAAATGTGACCATGGCCCTACGCTCCATATCCAATTATCTCACAACTCTGAGCCTCCGGGGTGCAGTAATATTTAGAGGCAGTTTATCATCCCCTTCTCAGCCTCAGACATATGCAAAGAACCCAAGGAAGTTTGGTTTTTTTATTTTGAATTCTGTCATTTTGCCTCCTGACAGAGGTCCTGCTGTCTGGAGGCTGTATAGAGACAGATGATTTCATGGTGAAACCCAAGCGCGGCTGAGACCAGCCCCCCCTCACGGGAATCACTAATGGTCTGGCCCAGATGCTGTGGCATTGTTTAATATAAGGACACCATCAGCATGAGCATGGTAGTGCACTTCTGCTGTTTTGACAAAAAAAATGCAGGTTCTGGACTCAATAGTGGGTCCTATTGCACTTCTTTCCAGGGCATTTACAATTAATTGCCTCAGTAAATATTTCATATAAATGGGTAGAATTATAGGATTTGTTTTGGTTAAAATCACCTGGTACAGAACGAATTAACGTGGTGTTTTCTTGGTTCTGGCTGAGTGCTTCCAAATGTCTTGCACAGCTCTAAAGGCTGCAGGGTTCCTCAGTCTAATGGAAGACATTGCACTTTTCTGTTGGAAACAGGTTGCCTATCTGGTTTTGCAGCTTGCGTGTTGCCTGCTGAGAGGTTTCTCCTGGTCCTGCTGTTCTTAATGGTTTGTCCTCATTGGAGGATTAGAGGTTTTGTTTTATGTCGATGTTCCCGTGGCCTGGTGCACAAGGTCTTTAAACGCCAGCAGTGTGACTAGTCCTGCCAAAGGAGGACACTGTTAAGTCTGTACGGTGAATTCAGGCATCAGAATTGTTTCACCTGAGTTACAGTCTGTGCAATCCTTGTGTTTCACCTTCTTTTTTTTATAAAGGTTTGGTATTATTTTGTGCTGGAGGTTTAGATGGGGCTGATTAACCAGAAGTGACACACGACCCTGGAAAACGCAAAGGATTAACAACCACTAATTGTAAACCCTAAGGTGAACGCAGGGGCTAATTGGACCTTCCATAACCGGCACTGGATCCATTAATCTGCGGTGCTCCTCTCCCCTCCCCCACCCTGACCCCCCACCACAGCTGCGGCAGGAGCTCCAGATGCTAGATGTGCATATTTACATGGGCCTGGCCCCCTGCCAGCCTGCCTGGCCAGAATGCTCCCTTCTATAAGGGAGGGGGCAGGCATCCTTGTAGGTATGGGAACCTGAGAAGGGAGTCCTCAGGCTGCCCTTTCAGTCTCGGCGTCTCCCAGATGCCGCCACATCAGAGCAGGGATCCAGCAGCCTGGGCTCTGTGTCCACAGGGCCAGTGGCACCCATCCGCACATCCGAAAACCAAGGTGTGAGGAGCGGCTGCAGTCATGGCCTTCATATAGCAATTTGTTTAACACTGATCTTTGGAAACCTTGAAGACATGAGGCTATAAAATGATAAAGAATGTTATAAATTTAGCTATTTCTTGATTTGAGAAAGCTATATGAAATTCTGCAGTGCATGACCTGAAAAATGATTTTATATTTTATATTTACTATTAATATGATTATTAAGAAACTGGAAGCTAGCACACTCTGTCCCCACACTGGCTGATATAGGTCCCAGTCCCCTCTACTTTGACTTTGGTCAGCGTAAAGGATTGTAGGATTGATGACGACCAATTTTTCATTCATTTTTGATTTTCATTTGATGCATATGAATCCTTCTGTTAAGGTCTTTATTCAGCTGTTGTGTGTGGTCAAGCACATCTCTCTTGATGGTGCCATTGTCCATTCAGTCTGAAATCCAAGAGGATGCTGTAGGTGGGGAAGTTGTGGCCACGACAGCATATCTGGTTGTACATTTAACAAGAAACGTTTTGCAGTGTCAGCACAGCTGTCAGTCATAAAACTGGTCACCTCCCCTGAACTGCGCTTAGGAACACTATCTGTTTTCAGGAAAAGTAAGGGTTTTGTTATTCTAGGTTTACGTCTGAGAAGTTGAATACTTGTCCTGTCGCTATGAGCACAGAGAGAGAGTCATAGGTTAGGTCTGGGAGATCCCAAAGCATTTTGCATGCCAGCAGTCATGGTCAAGCACATATGATTTTTCTCAGTATGACCCCACTGTGTCACTTCTTATTCCCTGCATTTGAAAGAGATTAAATTACTGTCTCCTCTTCTGGATTAAAAGCTATGGGGGGTTGGGCTGCACACCGAAGGCACTGCATCCTACTGATGTGAGTCTTTGAATGGCCCCAGGCCCCTGGACATCTCAAAGACATCAAGTCTAACTGGCCTTTCATTCTCCTCTTCCAGGATTTGGATGAACATGTTACACTTATTCTGTATTCTGTCTGAACTGTCTCCTGCTCTTTTTAATGTATATTAACTGTCGTTCTACTGTTTTGTATTTTATCAATGTGCTCAAATAGGCAATTGATCTTGACTTGACTGGTTAATTTTTAAAATCTGAACAGTGTAATACCGTGGAGTGCAACCCATACCACTTACTCTGCCTTCTAGGGACCAGCCTCATCTCTCTCCTGTGGCCTTGACCGACTCCCTCTATCCTTTTGGCATTTGGTGACTTCACCGTATGGACCACACTGCGACACTTAGATAGCTAATTAAATCCGAAGCGTCGGCAAAATCTAACTGCACGGTCGCTCCCCGGGCTCAGCTGCCCCGGCAGATCCAGGGCCACGCATCTACTGATCACACCATCCCTCAGCTTACACCCCCAGATCCATAGATAAGGGGGCACGGGGCTTTTTTTTTCCATAAAGAAAGACAGACGGATACGGTGTCGCAGACAAGCGCTGGCCCTAGATGTCAGCGTTGGGAACAGTGTCGTTCCATGCCATCTGCCTCACAGGCAGCTGTCCAGCAATGCTGGGGAGAATATACATACGGGCCGGGCTGCGTATGTGCATATACAGCACAGGGAGCAGCAGTGACCAGCACCCCGCGCACATACAGACCCCTTATTTCAGTGCCCGCTCTTTGACCCAAAGGAGCAGCTTAGATCCTGCTTCAGACCCAGATTCTGTTTAATATCTCCCTGGTATCTGTGCGCCTGTATGGCAGGAAGAGGAGGAGCAGGAGTGAGATCGGCTGGCTGGCTTACGATGTTCCTAAAGTTACTAACTGCGGATAGAGATGTAGGGAGATTATCTGCTCGCCATCAGCGCCACGATTTGTTTTCTTTTCCGTTGCTCTCCAAGGTGACTGGTTTGTTTGAGTTTCCCGTGAGCAGGATTTCTCTTCATCAACAGAATTTTACTTTGTGCTCATGTTTATTTGATCTGTTCTCTGTTTCCAAATATCTTAAGGTTTCAGTTTTCAGGCATGAAAAATGCAGAGTGACGTCACGCTTGAAAGCATTAGCACATGGAACCTTGTCGTGTATTTCCATCATCCTAGTCAAACTTTCAGCCAAACTGGTTTTATATTCATAGTATTCAGGGATGATGTCAAACAATATTTCAGAGGTGATGTATTCATGAGGTAGGCAATCGGTGATAGTTATACAGACACACACCTTATTGCAGCTGCTGGTAAATTTGTGTGGTACAAAACCCATTACTCCAGCAAACATGGGTCCAGTTAAAACAGAATGATTACAAATATGATAGCAAACACCTAAAAAGAAAATAATAATAAAATAAACACCATAAACAATAGGTTTAACTAAAATTGCTACCTATAAATTCTCTAAGTAAATATCTCTGGTAATCTGACAATTTACCTTTTTCAACCAAATCTCCTTTTAATTAAAAATCAATAGAACAACTTTGAAGCATGTTTTGCTGAGACCAAAAGGAATTGCATAGCAATGTCTATTATTTAACTCGTGTTTTTTATTTGTTGCAATACAGAAATAGACCAGAAATAAACTCATAGACTGCCAGAGAAGGTTATAGTCAATGGAAAAGGGAGTAATCAGTTTCTGGCTTGCTTGTTTGCCTAAGGCACAAATTTCAGGACTGAATTCATTAGCACCAATACTGAGCAAGCTGAAAAAGAAAGGAAATAAACAGAATGCTCTGCTTGCTTTCAGCAAACATTTATTACACTTGACGGCTATTGCCAAAGCTTGACACCTAACCTGGCTGTGTTTTGCCTGGAAAGTTATTCTTATAAAAATAAAACATTTGAGCTTTTTTTCTTGAAATCAATCACAAATTAGTTTTAATAACAGATCAGTTCCATCACATATAAGAATAAAAATCACTTCTGATCCATTCATGTAATATTTTTAAATCTGTTTTGACTAATTTTAAATTACAATGTTTGGCTTCAGAGAAAATTCATGCAACAAGTGAAACTAGCACAGTGTTGCCAGATTAAAGTGTTAATTTTAAGAACTATTTGCCTTTAACACTTAGGATTGGTCTGGATAAAAGTTCTCCGTGGAGGATCAGTACATTTGGAAAATACCAATATAATTATGTGAGTCTCTGTTGGTGGCTGTTACCCAAAAATAACCATGACTTTATATGAGCAATGATTGCCCATTTATCATCTACCTTTTTATGAGGATTTCATAAAAACTCAGGTGAAGATTTCCCCCTCTGTTAAACAACTGGCCTGGGATAGATGTTTTTAAAACTGGAGACTGCCTTGCGAATGGTCTTGGCCTATGACTTAGGGGTGACCCGCTTAGTCTGAAGAGGTGTTTTTAATCCTGAGGACTCACCCTGTGGCTTCGGGGTGACTCTCTCACTCTGGGTGGTCCTCCAGGGGAAGCCCTGGATCCTCCGCTCCGTGACACAGACGCATAACCATGATGACAGAACATGCAGAGCTGCTGGCTTTGGGGTGAATGGGAAGCCGGAATGAACCCCAATAAATGATGTGAGCTGGGGTGTATAAGATGAAGCCCACATTCGTATGAATACCTGTCTGGAATTTTTATGCAGCTGTGCCTGAGGGTGCTTAGGGCTTGTTAATGTCGTTTCCTAGTACTCGTTTCCTTGCATCAATGTCTCACCACTTCTGGTTAGCTGGGATGTATAAGTGTGAGAAAACTCTGTTTCTTCACACACATTCACAGCTGACCAGGTCCCCAAACTAGTTTGTTTAATGTGATAGAGTCACCATTGTCGTTGTACACATGATTAATAGCATAGACATTGAGGAGTATAATTAGGCTTGGGTGGGCTTTTTTTCTAACATTGTGTGACGGGGGGGGGGGGGGGGCGGGGGGGGGGGCGGGGGCGGGAGGGGGGGGGGGGCGGGCGGGGAGGGG
>JABFEA020000002.1:20666196-20677491 GCA_019775915.2 Cyphomyrus plagiostoma
CATTGTGTGACCCCCCCCCCCCGCCCCCCCCAAAAATAAAGCCGATATGAAAGGGGACCGAAAGCTGAAAGACAAGCAGAGATAAACAGCAGGGCAGGTGCTCGGAGATGGAGGGATGCTTGGCCCTTAGTGTTGTACTACACGTCCATCAGCGCCCACTGTCCATGGCCCACCTGTGACTTGAAGCGCCTCACCTGACGGGGATAATCCCTTCAGGAAGAACCATGCAGTTCTGATAGTGGGCAGATTTCCCTGGGGGCTGTGGTTTCTGTAGGGGTGGGAAAGTGCAGATGGAGAAGCCGCAAAAAGCAGGTGCTCCGGCATTTGGGCGAGCCCAGCTGGATACACTGGGCATCTGCTGGGTATCTGTAATGCTTTGGAATGGTGGCAGAATGTCAACCCCCTACCTCATCCCTATGGTTATGCACCTTTCCCTCGTAACAACTCATAAAGTACAAAAAAGTTTTAGTAACACATATTTCCTAAAAATAAATGTACAGAATCTGCAAGATTATAGCTGAACAAAAGATATATTTAAGTAATTTGCATTTTGTTTGCGTTGGAAGTCAGCCTGACCAGCATGGTGGAAAGTGTGTAAAACAAAACTGTAAACAATGCACTTCCACATGAGTAACAAGCCATCCTCTTATTACGGGCCATGTGTTCATGTAGCTAAACTGCCTTCAAGCTGTGAATTAAAGACCATCAACAAAAGGCTCAGCATACCTCTCTCTCTGTAGCTTTTGATGAACATGCAGCAGAATATGACCTCACTTTCCCTGCATTCATGCACGGTATAGCTTTCAGCAGCAGCCTTTGTTTAATGGCACTGCCAGTAGAGTTATCATTTCTTGGGAGTTGCTCAGTTCTGCATTAAATGAAATTCTTTGGTGCACAATGTCTGTGCACAATATACTTCTCGCCTGGTATTCAGCATTTTGTAGATTTTTCAAGAAACATTTCTATGAGAATCAGTACCAGGGTCCATGAAAAATTTATTGTAGGGTTGTAAATTTTTTACTATCCATTTTAGAGGACCTCTGATTACATTCTGTGCACTCCATAAAGACTTCACTTCATGCTTCTCAAGCTTCTTCATCAACCATGAACCTCTGCTTGAAGCAAAAGACGTACATATACATATGCATACATGCACTTCAGAATCACAGTATCTGCTTTCTTGCTTTCATGTGCTTCTGATGATCCTCTATATTAGGGAGTTCTATATTAGGGAAATGTGAGTAATAATGATTATAGTCCTACATTTATTATTTATCTGTTCAGCAGTCATTTTTACTCAACGACATTTAAATAGCTTATATCCATAGATAGCTGGGTATGCAGTTACCTCTCCAGTCGCTTGGAAAAGTACCCGGAAACCCTTCACTTCAATGCTTTTCTCTAGTATGATTACCATAATGAGTAATGATTACCATAATGAGTAATGATTACCATAACACCCCCCGTCGCTTGTATTAGAATTTCAAAGGGAATACTGGGACAAGTCCTCGGCCCTGCTTGAATCATAGCGAGCATTTGCTACATGTTTGACAGCCTCATGCGTTAAAGCTGTAAGATCTCCGATTTATTAAGGTTAACACTGCAGCTAGATTATAAGAATGTGCCAGTCTGCCTTTCCATCCTGTCTGTCTGTTTCTCCTGTCGTTCAGTACTAACCCCACCGGGAGGACAGAGTAGACGTCTTGCAGCCTTTCTAGCATCATGATCAATGGAAATCCTGCCCAGACTGCCTAGTTCTTGACAAACGCTCCAATTAGACGAAGTTAATGGTGACGACAGAGGGCCCATCATGGGTTTGATGTCATTCGTTGTGGTGGCTTTGGCTCCCCCCCCTCCCCAAATTGTACATACACACCCAAACATTATTCATACTCATCTCCAGTGTTACTGTGACATCTCTCATTTCACGTTAAACAAGTAGCTGCCTAGCACAATTTAAGAGGCTAGATTTTTTTATATTCGACCTTGGCTGAGCTCCAGAAATGAAGACGGCAAACAGAGGGAAGCCTGAGTTTTCCTGATGCTTATTGATCCAGCCAAAGGTGAGTCTGAGTCTCACAGCTGTGCAGGAATCCAGGCACCGCACTTGCATGACAGTGAGTCAAGGCGTCACTGTCTCTTGCTTCCTAAATGTGATATATTCAAAGTGGGTAATGCCAACTGTATTTGGATCTATCCATCCCCGGAAATGTGAGGCAGCCACATTGTACCCTTAGCAGCCCAGCGTCAGGTAACAGCAATGACACACTGAGGTATTGTACATGCTAACAATACCTACACACTGAACCACTAAGCCGCTTCCCTGTAGCATTCATACCTTGTGGATTACCAGAGAGACAGCTATTCCAAACAGTGAATCACAGTGATCTGGAGGTTCAGTTATTGATCAGCTAAGCATTAGCATGACCAAGTGATGGTGTGATTCCTGATGCCAGAAATGGTGGTTCCAGCATCTGAGAAACATCCAGTGTCCTAGAATTTTAATGCACTACAGGATATAGAGTTTATAGAGAATAGTGTGCTGAATGAAAAGCCTTTAGAAAACATCTCGTGGCACTGTACTGCACAAGTTCTGCGGTAGAATACCACGCATGTATGTGTTCTTGTGGTTTTCTTCCTGTCTGACTGGAGGTACTCCTGTAGTATTTTTCTGTGGTACTTTGGGGTTTCTATGGCATTCTGGGACATTTTACCACAGCTTGCTTGTGGTATTTTCGTTGTAAGCCTGTGGTTTTATATGCTTTTTCTGTGACAGTCCTGTGGTACATTCCCATGGTAATTCTGTGCTCTTTTTTACTTCTTTACTTTTTTTACTTATGTGTTCTTTACTTCTTGTGGTATCAACATGAAGTAAAATTACATTTGTTGTAAAATGGGGACTGTGTGTGTGTGCGCGCCCTGAGGTGTGTTGGCGCCTGCCCAGGGCAGGTTCCCACCTGTGCCTTTTGTTCCCGTGATGGGCTCCAGTCCCCTCTGCGACCTCAGTTGGGATTAAGCGGTTACAGTGATGGATGGATGGATGGATGTAAAATGGGGATTAAAACATCACATATATCTGATTTAATCTTTAATTGAATGCATTGCATTCCTTCCCAGCAGCTTGCACTCTATTGAGAGCTTGTTTGTTTGTTTGTTTGTTGCTTACTTAAGCTCATTTGAGAGCTTGTGCAGCCACCCACATAATGCATACCTCTACAATGGGATACTGCTGCCTAACCGTTTTTATAAAAATACAAAGGCCTACCACAAGAGTTCCACACATGATATTTTCAAAACCACTCGTCTGTGATATTACCACAAGTCTGCACCACATGATCTGCTGTAGAATTTTCGACGACATCACATTAGGGTTTTATGTGGTATTTCTTAACTATCACAGGAATAATACAAGAATATCACATGATTACCGCAGGACATTTTTGTAAGGGAACATCAGGTCAAAGGCATCTCTGTAGCTGAAAACAGAATGTTACTGAGAGAGGTCAAAGAATGGCTAGGCTAAAGCTAACAGGATATGGGTCCAAAAATAGCTAAGTTGGTCAGGTATTCAGAATGGCTTTGGTGAATGCACAACTCGTCTACTCTTAAAACAGTTATGGAGGTAAAAGTCCGTCCCTCTCAGCACTCTCTGTGTGTAGCTAATTAGGTAGCCATTAATTATAGTTTATAATTCTGCTTTTTTATAGATTTTTTTGTAACAAATTGTACAACAGCATGAGTATTAGAGCAAAGCTTCTTCGTCTTTCAGTGTTTAAACATCGCTAAATGTCCTTTACTGGATAATGTAGGATAATTCATGAATGGGTGTATGTTTAATAATAAATGCCAGTGCCTTTTTTTGCTTCCAGGTCATTTCCAGTAAGCCTGCTGTTTAGCTTCCTCTAAGAACTCCTCCAGACAGAAAGCGAGCAATTGTTAGCAATTTTTACTCCTGGGCCCATCTGCAGTGGTCTCCATGGTGATGTTTGAGGTGTACTCTAAAATCAAGAAGCACCCCGACTGGGTGCGCATAGTTCGATTCTGCACAGTGAAGGCTGTGGAGCAGCTTCTTTGTGTTGTATCTTTGTCTGCCTGCACCAACATGGAAAAGGAACATGGGGGGGGGGCATTTTTTTCAGTGGACGGCTTTTCAGTAGATTATCATCATGGTTACAAGGATTCCAACTTACTTTCTGCTGCTTCTCTCTCCATTTACCTGCAGAATGTGGGAAAGCCTGTATAACTGAATGGCCCAGAGCTAAATACTAGTAGGATTTCCGGAGTAAAAGCAGTCATTAGCTCAGTTTCCTCTACACCTATACCAAGTCTACCTTGGTGGTTGCACCTGCAGCAGATCTCCCGTGGTCTGTTGTAAAGAACGAGTCACCTGGAAGATATTAGTCCATGGGAGACCCTCAAGGTAAGGAACCAGGTGGTGAGCAAATGGTACGGGCTGCCCTTTCTCACCTACCTGTCGAGAACACAAATGTTATAGGGACCGAGCTTCTGTTGTGGGAGTCTTGATGCATTTTGCTTCGGCCCAGTGTGGCTTGTTTGTGTCATCAAGAATTCAGCTGGTCAAGGGGCACAGTGATGGCAGTGTGCCAGGTGACGGCTGATCCTTTAAATGTGGTCCGGTTTCAGATGGGCATGGTATCCATGAGTCTCCTCAGAGGAACGATCTGACTGTGGGACTGTGGGAA
This sequence comes from Cyphomyrus plagiostoma, assembly GCA_019775915.2. Classification (NCBI taxonomy): domain Eukaryota; kingdom Metazoa; phylum Chordata; class Actinopteri; order Osteoglossiformes; family Mormyridae; genus Cyphomyrus; species Cyphomyrus plagiostoma. Next base: position 20,670,900 of record JABFEA020000002.1, read on the forward strand.
AGCTGGTAGGTGGGGGAGGAAAGAAGGATGAGTACCAGAAGGAGGATGTGTATAGGAGACAGGACTGTGGAATGGAGAAGATGGAGGGATGATAATAAAATGGGAGGATGGCAGGGTGCAGGTACTGACCATTTAATTAGCACAAGCTTCTCAAGGCCAAAGGCAGGCACACATCATTCTGAAAGGTTCTGGAAAGTTTGCTCTTATTCCAAACCCCTCTACACATCTGAAGCTCTTTATAAGAGCAGTATAATGTAGTGGCCGACAACAGGTAGAAGGAGCGAAAGAGAAGTAATGTGACGAGAGCGCCCGGGGGGCACGACTCGCCACGCATTTAAGCAGATCTAAGCACACCGCCAGTGGGGGGTGCCCTTCACTTCGCCCGTAAATCTGGCAGCGGGATTAGCATGCGTGACAAACACATCTGGGTTCGTACGCCTAAACGTGTGGCAATCATTTGCGAGGTTCGGAAATGCCATACATCAAAGCTCATGATTGTGATGTAGCCCAGGGACTGGTTGCGCTGGCGTTTTCAGCCACCTATAATGTCACGTCACTAGCAATCCGCTGAATATCTAGTGCCCCTTTGGATTTAGCGGTTTTGCTCAGCAGAGGTCAGTTTCAGGTTTACTAGTAGCACATTTGTTTTGAGTAACTTCACCTTCGATCGGCTATCTTCTTTCTGCTGTGCCGTCATGCACTTTGCTGCTCCCCAAAGTCACATTTAAAATGAAAATTGTTGTTTTGTTAAAACAAGAAAATATAAAATATAATTAACCATTACATTCATTATGTACTGTACAGATATACACTGTTAAAAAAACTGTTAACTGCATGCTTCCCATATCTTCACATTAAAGGACTGTAATGAAATATTTAATTGAGTGTATTTCTCTATTAGAATGGAAAAGCGTGACATTTCTGCTGTTCCTGTAATGCGCCTTTTCTTTATGTAATACCCAGTGTTATAACATGCTCTTAGAAAGTCCTACTCCCCCTCAGAGGACCCCCAGTGGTAGGATCACCAGGTTGGCTGCAGTTAGGTTTACGAAAGCCTGGCTCTGTTTCAGTTAGGGTTAGACTGTTGTCTCTCTGGGTCCTACTCCCCCTCAAAGGACCCCCAGTGGTGGGATCACCTGGCGGGCTGCAGTTAGCTTTATGTGAACCTGGCTCCGTTATGGTTAAGGCTTTTTACCTTGTCCTTTTCATGCTCAAATGTTTAACCCAAAGGGACACTTTTGCTATGATGGGCTTCTTTACAACCTGACACCACATTAATCCGTGATTCCAGAAGGGCACAGCGCTGGGTTGTCATCCTCCTGATGTTCATCATCCTTCTATACTTCCTTATTCACATCTCAGTCTTAGGAATGACTGTTGTGGGAAGTCATTTGTCCTCAAGCAGAGGAAGTTCGTGACCTCTGCAGTAGCGGCTTGGCATCTCCCATTGCTGTGAACACTCACACCCACTGTGTACCATCTTGGTGTCACGGCGTCAATGTGGCACACAGGCTCCTTGTAACCTCACATTCTGACCTCCAGTAATAAGGCCGTCCATCCAGGAGTCACGTTGGCAGTCGGCCAGTATTGTTGACATATTGCTGAAGGATGCACACTTTTGGTTTCTGGTTTAACTCTCTGATTCATCTGGATTGCTTCAGCAAAGATCAATTCAGCATTATAATTGAGAAACAAAATAAATTTCATTGATGACAGAAGACCATACAGTATTGACATCTACTTCTGTGATCCCTTTATGATGTTATATTGCAAACGTTGTACATCTGAGCATGACTCACCTAGATGAAATATGACAACTTTTAATATGTGTGCGTACTAGCTGGAGGGACAGTGAAAGGTGTTGGCACAGGAGTGCAGGGTGCTGTAGATCGTGATTCTAATAATAGCCTGGTGTCACCTGAGTCCTGGAAGGAGATCTTCTAGGGGTCAGGCAGCCTGTGTGCCAGACATAGTGCCACCCTGTAGCTATGCAGGTCACCTGTGCCCCAGCAAGGTAGCCAATCACAACAAAGTGAGATCAGTGCCAAGTGAAAATGAATTTGAATTTAAGATCATTGAGTTTGTGTGTTTCAAGTTTTAAAATGTGCTTTACCTCTCATGAACTATGTGCATTTAATATTTTTCTGTCAGCCTTCCAACCATTTATCCTGGACAGTCTTGCATGGGGCCTGGAGTCCATCCCAGGCAGCATAGGGCATAAGCTTATGGTACACTCTGGACAGTCCATCGCAGACATTTGGTATTTTTGAGTAATATAATCGAACTAGAAAGCAAGCATTTCCACTGTTTTTAAATTTCTTGGCCATTCGTACAATACTAATACAAAACAAATTCATTCACTCTTCACACCAATTTCACAACTAAGTCAGCATAAGAATTAAATTAGAAGAATTAAAGTATATTCACACCAATCACGTAGTCATGGATTTAGTCAGCCATTCTGGTACATGCTGTCCTGTGGGGCACGATGCGTGGGTGTGTTTGCTGCACCGTGGTGGGATTCTCTATTCTACTGCGACGTCCTGCACAATTAATTGGCAACTTTCCAGCAACTGATTAAAATTCCCAGTGGTCGCAGCTGTACAGAAACATAAATATGTTCATGCGCAGACAGGGGAGCGGATGTTGCCACTGGTTGGTAATAAATGAGTGACACCTGCCAGAAAGTGAAGAAATTGGGACAGACTGCAATATAACATCATAAAGGGATGACAGAAGTAGATGTCAATATTGTATGGTCTTCTATCATCAATGAAATTTATTTTGTTACGACAATCAGCAGGATCTCTAACCTCCATTTGTCTTCCTTTATTTCCCATTTTAACACCCTGATTTCTTTGTTTTGGATATTTGGCTTTATTCTTTAACTTTTCACTTCCCAGCTCTTTTTGAAGGTTAAGAAAAATTGAATTCTGCAGGAGACTGTGGAAGATTGCTGTAGCATGCAGCTGTTTTGTTTCCTATTTTGAGATCAATGCTTACCTTCGCTCCCCCTCACTCTATTAAGGCGTTGTGTTCTTGCATGTAAAATTCAAAACTGAACACAGCCACTTCCAAGAAGCAATTTGTTTCCTGCTTCAGCTGGCTGCCTTCCGCCTGATTGAAACATTTCAGAACTTATTGCATGCTGGCTGTAGCCTGATTGGACTTAGTCTTGCTGTTAGTCATTATAATTGTGGTGGGTAACGCAGCAGGTTTTTTTCCAGAAGGTCATGGGTTCAAATCTCCTCGTTGGTAGTTTAATCATATCACTGCAGGGCCTTAGGCTCCTCATCTCCAACTGTTCCTGTGGTGCTGGACACTGACTGACCCCAAAAGTTTCTCTCAGCTGTACATACATGTACAGTATATCTGTCAATGATGTTTCAGTATATGCAGAAAATACCCCACAGATATGAATATAGTACCTATACTGTACTCTAAATAAGAAGTCTGAACGAGTGACATTGTAGAATGTGTTGCATTCTTAAATACTTCATTAACTATTACTCATAATTATAAGTATTATTCTTAATTGAATCTTAAAAGTATAGTGCTTTTTAGTATCTAGTACCTTTTTGGTATCTTGTTCCTCCTGATCCCTGACCTTTGCCAATTGCAACCAATCTGATCCCATTTTTTTTCTTTTGGTTCTTATGTCCCTCTGAATATGGACCCTGTGATGGTATATGTATTTCCTAATATTTTCCAATTAAAATGACTAAATAAGCCACATACTTTTTCTCTGTATTTACTGATAGGTCACATGCCCCCATAGTTGCTGTTGATGTGGAAAGAGGCTTTGATATTTTGGATGTTTGGCTGCTTAATGAGGCAGGGATTCCATGCAGTATCTGCCCAAAGGGTAGCTAGCAATTAACACATGTGCACAAACAAAAAGAAAAAGCAAGACATCCTCTATTTATGGGGTGTGTGTATTTGGAGGGTGGGGGAGCAACCAGTGCTAGGGTCTGTTTGCAGTACTGGGGCACAGAGGAATAGTAGTTATAGCCCACCAATCTAATGACTGTTCCTTGTCATCGTACATATGATGTAAGCACCCTGAGGCAGCTTATAGAACACTATCAAACAGAACCAAACCATGTGCTTGCAGGGGGTGATATGAGTGAATAAAAAATTGTAAACTATCATCAAGTCCTTCGTCCACACCGACCCATCTCCCATTTTCTGCTAACCCATCACTGAATTATGGGTTGTTTTTTGTAGTCTTTGGAAGTAAACATTTCTTTTTATTGTTGGTGGGAAAATGGTAATGACGTTGCTGTAATTGCTTCAACTGCAATGCATCCACTTGATTTCCCAATTCTGGAATTCCAAGTAGATTTGGAAGGCGAAATGTAGCCTGTTCCATGTATGGGGAACAGGATGTGTTAATGTTAGCTGAAGAGGATCAGACAGATGAGAATGGAATGAGAAACTTCCAGAATTTGTCTCTGATCAGCATTGCTTCCTAAGCCGGGATCATCAATCATATGTATGACGCCGCATGCGACAAAATGCAGGCTCCTGCAGTGTCCTTGGTCCGGCTGCCGGCCCGTGTCACCTTAACAGCATTCTGAGTCACAAGCCCGTCTCATCTGTCTCTGGGATGGCCCTGAGTCGCTGCTCTGTTCCGCATGGCCTGCGCCATGACGTGAAGCTTTATGTATTCCTCTGCTCTACTGTCTGTGCTGCAAACACAGAAATGGCCGAAAGGCCAGTCACACTGGTATCACAACAGTCTTCTGTCCAGCTCTGTTTTGTACTCTTTAAACTGTTTACTCTGTCATGCATTCAAAGTAAGGCTTTGGTGAACTACTTGTGGGTCAGTCGGGTAATAGGTGATATATACATGATGTTATAGGGCTCCTCTTGGTATATCAGGTGTAACTTTTGCAGATGAGGGGTTTTGTATATGTACCTATGTGTGCCTTTGTGTGTGTATGTACCAGTATGTTCATTTGAGTGTATATGTACCTGTGTCTTTGTGTGTGTGTACCTGAATGTGCCTTTATGTGTGTATGTACCTGTATTTGCCTTGGTGTGTGTATGTACCTGTGCCTTTGTGTGTGTATGTACCTGTGTTTTTGTGTGTGTGTGTGTGTACCTGTATGTGCCTTTGTGTGTGTATATACCTGTGTGTGTCTTTGTGTGTATATGTACCTGTGTCTTTCTGTGTGTGCCTTTGTGTGTGTGTGTACCTGTATGTGCCTTTGTGCGTGTATGTACCCGTGTGTGCCTTTGTGTGTGTATGTAACCGTGTGTGCCTTTGTGTGTGTATATACCTGTGTGTGCCTTTGTGTGTGTATGTACCCGTGTGTGCCTTTGTGTGTGTATGTACCCGTGTGTGCCTTTGTGTGTGTATGTACCTGTATGTGCCTTTGTGTGTGTATGTACCTGTGTCTTTCTGTGTGTGTGTGTACCTGTATATGCCTTTGTGTGTATGTATGTACCTCTGTGTGCTTTTGTGTGTGTGTATGTACCTCTGTGTGCCTTTGTGTGTGTATATACCTGTGTATGCTTATGTGTGTGTATGTATCTATGTTTGCCTTTGTGTGTGTATGTACCAGTACTGTATGTGTCTTTGTGTGTATGTACCTGTGTCTTTGTGTGTGTGTATGTACGTGTGAGTGCCTTGGTGTGTGTATGTACTTGCATGTGCCTTTGCGTGTGTATATAGCTGTGTGTGCCTTTGTGTAAGTGCCTACCTGTGTGCGCCTTCGAGTGTGTGTGTGTATGTTTATTTAAGTATGCATGTGTAAATGACTAACTGGGAGTGTGTGCATGTTTTTCTGAGGGGGCAGGTTGTGTCCACATTTCCTGGCAAGGGGGCAGGTCTGGGGTCAAGCCCCCCAGTGCTAGCAGGCCGCCCTGCTCCCAGTGAGAGCGTGTCACTCACAAAGTGCCTACACATCCCACTGTCTCTCGACCCGTCTGCTCCTGATTGTCCTTTCCGTTTTTTTCCTTCAGGACAGCACAATCAGTCCTCAGTGGGAGAGATGACCATTCCTGGTTATGCATAGAGGACAGTGCAATTGAACCGCAGCAGAATTACTTATCCTTTCACATCATGGATTCGAAAAAAACATTTTGAGATCTTCAAGATGTTGGTCTTGTGTTCACAGCTTATGACATGGTGCACAGGCTGCAATCAGCTCTATATTTTTCCAGAGATACACAATCAGATCCACAGACCTGACCTACACCTTGCAGGCTTAAAATAGACCCTCAACCCAAAGGAAATCAAATCAACTTTATCTTGAGCACATTAGCCAGACTGCTATTAACGTTGTGAGGCAATTAAAACACAAAAAATAGCTAACGTGCTACCATGATGAAGATGAATTGCTGTAATCGATGGGGGGATTGACTCATACTTTGCTGGAGCTGAAACAAAAAATTGGCATATTTTTTGAAAATTACTAGAAGTGACCTGTAATGCGTGGTGGGTCAATACCATTGGGATCGGCGGCAGTGCACTACGTGACTGTGATCACAGAGTCTCTTAGGTAACTCCGACGCGGGGGGGGGGGGGGGGGGGGGGGGGGGGGGGGGGGGGGGGGGGGGGGGGGGGGGGGGGGGGGGGGGGGGG
>JABFEA020000002.1:20727995-20745743 GCA_019775915.2 Cyphomyrus plagiostoma
TAACACCAAAGCAGTTGAAACTGATTAACAACCCCCTCTGCTACTTAACTGACCAGATCAGTATCCCAGATATTTTATTGACTTGATGCTATACTCTGACTAAAAAGTGTTCCTTTAATTTTTTTGAGCAGTGTATAAAAAATGTAAGGAACATCTTTAGAAAAAAAAATCTGTTCAGACAGATCTGAAATTGCAGCAGTTGGGATCATGTGATTAGATGTAAGTTATAGCTGCCAATCACGGCTTTGTGGGCGGTGACCAGTGCAGAGCATGCTCACAGGAGCCACACTCACCCACGCAGTTGTCGCAAATGCTGCAGTGCGAGGCTCGGGGAGGCCGGAAGATCTTGCAGGTGTAGCAGTACTTCAGCTTCACAATCTGGTTGTTGATCTGGACATTCCTGATGCGAGGGGGGGGGCGCTGGCCCGCCGGGACACTCCCAATGGCTGCCTCTGTAGAGCAAAGCCCATTGGAGTCGTGTCAGGAAAGGGTGTCACCCCTCACTCGTGGTGGGAAGTGGGGGTGGGGCAAGTTGGTCCTAGAGGTGGACAGTTCTGGTCCAGAGAGTACAAATCCAGACCTTTCAACCAGCCAGTTGAGTACTCTGTGACTGTGACTCTTTATACTCAACTGGCAGGTTGAAACAAAATCTTGGTCTGGATTTGTACTTCCTGGACTGGAAAGTTCCACCTCTGGTTGGTCCCCAGGCCAACGCAGCAGATTATGGCAGTGTTCTATTTGCTTAGTGACTATTCCTACTCAGGGAAACCCGAGTAGCTGACAGAACCCACCCTGTCTCTTTTAAAGTACAAGCTTTACCAGGCCAGGGAATGTTTTGGCCCGTCTGGATATGCTCTGCGGCTATAAAAAAAAAAGAAAAAAAAAAACAGACCAACTGAAATCAAACAAACAATCACACCCTCCTAATCTAAAAACGACCTTTCGAAGCCAACATCAAGCGTCACGCCCACAGGCAGCAGAGATCCACGTCCTGTTCTGCCTGCACTTTGGAAACCTTGCAGGCAATACTCACACAACAGAGTACATTTGCTATTTACTGAAAACTATTTCCTTGTTAGCTTTGTTTGTTATTTTAACACCGTTTTAACAGGCATTGTATGGAAGGGCGGAAATGGTCGAAACATAACCTCACTGCAGGCAGCTTACTGCCACTGTCAGCACAAACTTCTCAGCTGACAGGTAAAAATACACAAACGGCAATAAAACCAAGTTATAATGTACAGGGGCAAATATTCCAACTGTGCACCGGAGGTCAGAGCTCCAATTCTCCCAGTTATGAATAACCTGTCAAAATTTAAATGTTTTATCTTCGACATTCTTCCTGGGGGTGTTGTGTGGCTCGGCGGGTTAGACTTCTCTGCCTCTGAATGGAAAGGTGCCGGTTTGAATCCGGTCCTCAGCATAAATGTGACGTCATTGTTGAGCAAGGTCCTTAAACATTAGACCAACAACTGAAGCAATAGGTAGAGTTTCTGAGTGCTTCATGGGCACAGTGAACTGGTTGGGGGGGGGGGGATAGCTCAACATGAAGCAGTTGTGTGAAAAGCAGAGTGTTTGTGCGCCTGCTTCACATCAGGGTCCTGCTAACAAAAGGAAACCCTGGGGGGGCTAACTCACCGATCTCCATCTCTATAAATGCGGCTTCATCCGGCAACGCCCGTGGCAGCACCCCGGGGTCACTGAAACTGGTCCTCAGCAGCACAGCCATGACGAACAGGAAGAGCACGACTGCAAACACCGGAATGGCAGGGGACAGGTGCACCCCGAGGTACGGGCACCTGTAAGGGACAAACAGTACCAAGGCAGTCTCACTACAAAGGTTACCATTACTTCAGCAAAGATGAGGCATCATGAAAGGGATATTGCAGCAAAGCGGTTAGTTTATCGAACACTGGACTGGACAGCAGTTGACCCAGCCATCAGGAGGGGCTGTGCTGTGAGACCTCGGAGAAACACTTCAGCGTTTCATAATACTGGGTACCGTACAACATTGTTTATAAAATCAGAGAAGGGTCTAATTTCATGTAAAGGGCGTACAAAAACCAACTTGTTACACTAGTATTTGTAGAAATAGTAATTTCTAATCAGAATCACCAATCTTCAAACTCAACGTGAAAGCCGTGCATCTGTCAGTTCAGCTGGCTCAGTGGCATTCCAGGGAAGCATTTTTCTGCCACACTATTATTCTCTCTCACTTGAGAGTTTGCTGGATCACTCACGCTGGGAAGGAGCCAAAAATCAGGCAAGGCTCAAGGGCAGGAATGGGGTGGGGGGGGGAGCTACGAAACACTGCATAAGGAGCCAAAGTTCACTTCTTTTAGATCTAGTGCGCATTTCAGGCTGATAAGTCAGCAGATGTACAGGGCACAGGCTTGTCGGGTGCGGGCGCAGGCCCGCCTCTGCTGCTATAAAAGTCAGCACAGACAAATCAGGAAAACTTTCCACAGTTCTGTATCCCAAGCTTATCAAATTTTTCAGAAGAGATCGACCCGAGGGCAAGCAGTCGATGTACGGGGCAGACAGTGCAAACCTCGTTGGGGACTCGTTGAGGTCCGTGACTCAAACACGCTGGCCTGATGACCAAGACGACCTGTGTGTGCATCCTCAGCATCAAACCCCCACCCCGCCAGTGAGGGGCTGACTATCACTTCCCTGTCAGCCTCAGAACTTTTCCTGATCTTTCAGTGCATCGTCCATCTCACCAGATTCTCCAGCTCTCTGCATTGAGCTCTCAGTATGTTTGCGTTCTGGTCTACTTCTGCTAACATCTTGTCACCATGTTGTGTTGAGTCTCAAGGCGGCTGTACAACAAAGCCTGTCAGGAAATGAATGAGGCACAAAGGTGATTAAGAAGCACTAAATCTGATGTTCGGGGAGTCTAGCTCCCCCCTGCCCCCTGGGAGATGGAGGACAAACAAAACCTTTAAATGCACCTGGGAGGCCCATCCCAACTGTTTGTTATACCATTACTATTTATGCTCTCCAGCTCCACCTATTCTGTTCAGCCCCTCCTCCCAGCTCCACAGCGCCCCACGGTGGTCGAGGTCTGCATTTTGCCTCACTCTACTCCCTATTAGCATCTGCAAGGCACACCCATCAAACACCTCACAGAGACACACAATCCCACAAGTGACGAAGAAGGGCTACGGTGACAAGCCAGAGCCCTTACAGAGGACCATGGCCCACCATAACGGCCTAGGCCACCGCTGGGCCAGGAGCCGTTTCCTTCCTAAAAAACCCAGACTGCCCTCGTTAGAGGAACCTGCCGAAGTAATCTCTTCAGATCAGAACCACACCTGTTTTTACAAACAATAAATCCACAAAATATCATTTGCTAAACTACTCTGAGACCCACTAATGGCGTGGCAAAACAGACAATCCCAGGCCATCATTCTGAACCCGAGGACGATTTCTTTTACCTTATTTTCATGTCATTATTTTCAATTTGCCTACAGAATCACAGCTGTAAACAGTGTGATTCCAGAGCATCGTCCATGACAACGTTCACGTCAAACGCCAATGAGGATACCAACCCTCGCTTCAGCCGACCGTATCAGGCTCCCTAAATTGCCAGTTTCCGGGTGACCAGCAGGCCATCGAAAAAGGAGGATGATGGATGACTAGCTCTTTTGGTGTTCTGCTGAAAAAAAAATGTACCAGAGATGGTGACTTTTACAGAAATTATATAAACGACAGTAACGCCCTTTGGCTGCCCAGACTGTCCGTGATCTATAGGACCGTATGGTGCTGTGGATGAGGCAGACACGTTAAATCAACCAGACAGGCTTGCTGTGAAAAATAATGTCCGATGTGATCTACATATCCATCAGTATGGCTACAACCCTTGCAGGTAGAGTAGCATGTTTAAAACACTGACGAGACGAGAGCCTCAACATCAATAGCCTAACTGTTACAGAGGGACGTCATACCTCATGTTTAGAATGTTGATTAACAGGGTAATTAGATTAGCCGCAGCTCTGGAAAAGTTTGCATACAGCAGCCTTAATCTAGTATCAGCTGTGTGTACCCCCTGAGCTTCCTCGAAGAGAGCAAACCACATTCACCAGCTGATTAATTTCTTGCGCACAAAATCTGCAAAGTAAATAACAGATGTGACCTTTGTACAGTTAGAGAAGCACAATGGACTCTGCACCCAATTGACATGATGGCGAAGTAGCATAATCTGCAAAACTAACATCTTGAGGTAGATGTAGGTGAAACAATCACTCATACCCAACCCCCCATCACTTTAGCCTGTGGTCAAAAGTCTTTACCAAAAGTCACAAATCTCCAGTTACCATGTCAGACAGCCAAAGTCCTTTATCTTTCATGAAAAGGGAAGACAAGACTCCTCAAGGATTCATTTGTCTCATTTGTTTATGGGTCGACTTTGTCAAGGCCATCTGCATATGAAGGACTACAATGTCACTGATATCATATGGCTGCAAATCAATTAGGCTCATTGCTAAGGGAAAAATAACCCCAGTGCCTAACCTAATAATACATGTGATTCAATTTTAGGTGTGGAAAATGCAACAAGATGGAGCCCGGAGAGACAGAGGGCCAGAAGAACACCTCAAAGTACGTCAAGAGCCTCAGCCACACCAATGAATGTTTCTCTGGTCCAGTCGCATAACCTTTGCGGCCCAGAAAAGAACGGAAAAGCTTAAGGGTGACGTGTTTCCTCCCGGGGAACCCCAGAGAGATCCACCAGCCCTGTGGCGCCACGGGAAGTCAGTCTGCGAAATAGCTATGCGTTTAATGCAGGAAAAAAACGTGTTTAAGCAGGGATGCCTGGACAGGCTCCATGCTGCTCTGTAAGGACTCAAGACGGTGCCAGCTGAATCGGGTCTGGGTCCCAAACGCCAACGTACACTGTAAATGGGTTGAACACCAGGCACAACGCTCTTTATTTACCCGGTAGCTAATACACTGCTCTCAAATTTACCATCGCTAAATTATGACTTGCTGTAAAAACAATAAAATGAAGTTGCTCTAGATATAGATATCTGGTAAACTAGACTAAACAAAGCTGTAAAGAAGCTCAACGAGGCAGCCAGCAAATGTACAAGTTATTTTTTTTGTACAAATCCTGTATATGTTTGTGTTTATTTACAGTTTCTCCAAACAAAATGTCTCTGAACGCCCTGACAGCATGAGCCCTGCCCTGCCGCATAACAAACATGCAATACGGCTGCCCTCTTATTCTTAAGCCGGCTCCAGTGGGCTCCCAGAAGTACACTGCCTCTCTCCCCCCCTCCCTCCCCCTGGCTCTTTGTACTCCATGGCGTCTCGTCGATCAGAAGATGGAAGGTGAAGACATCCAGCAATTCCTTAGAGATTCCATAATGAAGAATCTCAGAGTGAATCAGCATCTCTTGACCATTCTGAACCAGCTGGATGTCGACACACCCTGCTCATGAGACTGTTCTGCCTAAGGGTCCTGGATTCTAAGGGTCCTGGATTCTAAGGGTCCTGGATTCTATGTTATGCTCCCCAATAAATGCCGCCCTCAGCCCTTAACATCTCCCTACAACTGGTTTTCAGGCTCAAAATTCAATGCCAGCCATTCATTACTTGCAGAAATTTCTATTTCTGGCTAGAGTTCCATCACGGGAGAAACCATCTGCATGCAGATATCCAGGCTAAAGATGGACAATCTTTCAGATTCTTCACAAACAAGTCCTGAGCGCCACTCCTGGAGTTCCCGATGACATCACGACTCCCTCTGTAATGCAGAGGTTTAAATTACGCTTGTTGCTGCTGGTTTAGTTTCCATGTCAATGGTCCCCCTTTGAGGGATAATTATGGACGACTGTAACATGAATACGGCACTAATAACCGTCTAGTTACTAAGCTTTGCTGGGGTCTCTCCTAACCCCTATAAATGTAATACCAAGGGCTGGTTATTGCGACTGACAGATGGACGGATGGATGGCCAAACAGACAAAGAAAATTCTGAAAAATGACTAAACCTTCTTTCATGCATCATACAATATAATTTACTCTATCCACAATATATATTTTCAAATACAGTATCATGCAACCTCTGCTGAAAATTAGTTCCCTTTGCTTTTATGGTGCCTTATGCCTTATGCTTCATAATGCCAAACCGCCAATAAACAGAAATCTAACATGACAAAAGCATCCTACCCTACAAATAATGTCCATTTGGTGCCCTATGTGAGCATCTCAACCGAAACCCTCGGTCCAAGACCCTAGGCGGCTGCCTATGTCGCTTACAGGACTGACTCCAAGAAGTTAATACTGGATGGTTATTAAACTATCACCTGAAATTTTCAGATGCTCATGTCATACTAGTTTGGAAGATAATTTAGTGGATCAATGGCACAATGTGTGGCTGAACTGCTCCATCCTGGGCAAGGTGATGGCAACTGAAGTGTTGGTGCTGCTGCGATAAGGCATCTATCCTGTAGACCACTGGCTCGCAAACATCTCCTCAGGCAAGTCCATTTAATTCCAGCTCACCCAGCTCACCCAATCACAGCCATGAATGTGAGCTCAAATGCTTAATCAAACAGCCAGAAGTGGGGATCTTCAGGAAGAGATCTGGCAACCACAGCGCCAGGAGGTATCCGGCACAGCCCGGAAGGTGACACCATTGTCTCCACCAAAAGAGGGGACTCTCTATGCCTGAGAGGGATGATCATCCAATGGAAAGCCTGTGGAGACCACCTTGATTGGATCTACTTCCTAAGGTCAATCTCAGCATCAGATAAATGAGTTTATTAACTACACAAAAACATTAGCAAAACTCACAGGGCTTTAATTCACCATTGAATTATTAAAATTGAGTTATTAAAAACGTCCAGAAACTATCAGTGATCGTTTTAAGGGATAACAACATGATTTAAAAATACTAGTACTACTTACAGAATAAAGAGCATACAACTGAAATTAGATAAATTATGTATGTCACAGCTTCCAAATTATCCGCAAAAATACTGCTACAAAATAGTTAAGTCTTGTGGGCATTGAATGGTCCAAGGACTTGTCGAATGCGGTCCAAATTAAAGTAACTGCAGTGTTTCATAAAACATCAACATCAAAACACGGACAAAGGCGAGACAGGGGACCGTACAAGACGGGACTACTGGTGGGAGCACGCCCAGGCTCTCACACAAAGATGATAAGCGATCCCCATTTTTATTTACAGTATATCACTGCGTGACGGGCGCACTGGCAGCGAAGCGCGCGCTTCTACTTACTCGAAAGCAAAGAAGAGGGAGCAGGTGCCAATGATGAGGAACAGGGTCAGGTAGAAGACGCCCTTCTGCCGGGCCATCATCACACGTCCATCGCAGCAGAAAGTGTTTTTCCCCGGCAGCTTCTCCCATTTTCGGGTCACCTTCTTTGGCACCATCACTGCCGACATATTGATGTCAGGGACGGTCGCGGAGTAAAACACAAGAAAAAAATGCCGAAAACTTCACAGTCCAGTAGTTTTCTTAAATTTCACAGGTATCTGTGTCCCAGGTCAGCGCGGAGTTCTCCTCCTTCGCAATCGGTGCAGACAATATCATCGCAATGAGGAGAAATAACCGACATGCTCCTCGAATATATCAGCTTTAGGAAAATTTTGGTTTGCAATATCTGTGCGTCTTTCTTGTACCCGGGCGGTATGATTAGCTGATCATCTTTGATAAGCCGACGTTACGGCTAAAAAGCAATAGTTGTCCCGGTTCAGTCGTATCATCCGTTGGTTCCGGATTCGACTAAATAATTTAAGCCCATTTTTCCTGAATAAACCAAATTTTTATGTTTTCCAAACAGCATCACAATACGACTAAATGCTCTGAAATCCAGGATATAAAGAAAATCCAAACGTTAAATAAAACACCACTTCTTATATGCCATATGTTATACATCCAAATGTTTCGCCGATTGGTCCGATATTACGGTGGAAATTCCGATTTGACGCTCGTCCTACAGAAGCTAGCCGCGCGTGTTCGGGCTGCCGGCTGGCCGGCGTCCGCTGCTCAGCCGCTTGTTCCTGCTTCGGCCGGCGGCCGGGCGTCAGCTACAGGAGTCCGGAAAATTGCGTCAAAGTGAGGGGACTTGCGCTTCCCAGGAGTGATGGCAGACTGTCCGGTCTGAGGGAGCAGGAAACACGCCTTAAGCCCCAAACATCTCTGCCTAAAGAGGCGGCGCCTTGCTGCAGTGAACAAGAACAATGGATATCCATAACTGGCACTGAAACACCCTCGCTGAAGTCACATTTACAAACAAAACAATGCTAATTCCATTCCTTATAAATCCACTGACAAATCACACTGTACTAAGAGGAAAATTTAAAGGCGTAGTTTACCACATATTTTACACACGATAAATTTAATCCTGAACTATTTTCTAAGCAGCGAGAAAATGTGGGCTGATCATTTATAAAAGTCAGTGGTAAGTGGGGGCCCGGGTAGGCCTATCCGTGAAGCCATAAAGGTGAGACGTGGGACGAGTGAATCCTATGAAATGAATGACAAGTTATTACTGTGTTATGGGCAGGAGCAGGATTCCAGGAACTGCCTTTCATATGATACGCATCATATAAGAGTCTGGGCTGTAGAGCGCTTTACTGACCTCAGTGCTTCGCTTCTGTGAAAAACAAGATTACCCATTTGTCCTGTCTCTCAAAATTAATAATTTAACAAACAGCCATTAGGAGATAAGAGCCCAAGAGTGCCCCCCCATATATTACAAAGCGCTTGTGTATTTATTCCTGCTCGATCTCTGCCATATCAGAGTGAGTCGCCCATAATCTCGGTTGTCTACTTATTCCACCCAAAATACCCACAACATCTTTACAAGCGTGACCACACCATCGCCCCCCATTTCCAAACCCACCTACCCGCCCCACTATGTAAATGATCCATAATAAATCAGCAAGACTGGATAATTCATCTGCGCTGATATAACCAAGGCGTCATATATGACGAAGGGAGGGAAGAAAAACAAGTCATCAGTAAAAAGATTTCCTGTTAGGACATCGGTCTAGTCAAAGAGGCTGTAAACACATTTGTTCCCGGGGGTAGTTCTTCCTTATCTGCCGCAGTTTGTTGCATTTAAATCCACGCCGGAGGGGCATCGGTAATAAATAACTTGTGTGCGCTTGCCAACCCTCAGTTTTAAAGCCAAAGGTCTGCTGCTCCCCCCAGAATTTCTGTTTAATTGCAAGTTAGACGTTACAGAGATTAAATCAAGGATTTATGGTTATATGTTTACAGGCGCGGACTGGGCATCAGGAAGTCGCGGAATTTCTCCCCTGGGCTGGACTTGTGAGGGCCGGGCCTTTCTTCCACAGCCAGCTGCATGGTAGCCTATATATAGACAACCAGAAATTCAAATTCAAACCAAGAGTTTGTTTCTATATCAGCCAGTTGAGCATAAAGAGTCACGGTCACAGAGACTCAGCTGATTGGTAGAAACAAAATCTTGGTCTGGATTTGTAGCTTCTGGACATGAAATGCCCAACACCCCCCCTGGTTATCATCTTTTGTCTGCTCCTGCATATTTGTTATACATTCAAACCTCTGCTGAGTGTGTGGTAGGAGAGGAGTTAGCTTACAAAGCCACTTTTAAAACCAGTCTCCATCATTTACTTCCATCATGGAATTACTGAAACAGTACATATTTGTTGACATCCATCCAGGGAGGCTTTAATGTATGCGCTTAATTGAGCTAAAAGTACCTAGACTTTACAGGTCATGGTGTGACAAACCGAAAATATCCAATCGGTGGCAGTTCTAATGGTTAAAACATCCGGTTAATGACAGCAACCAAAGTTGAATGGTCAGACTTAAATCCAGCTATAAGAAAACCTCCCAGCTCAATCTTGATTCCATACCTCAAAAAAAATCCAAGCTGTTCTGCTAGCAAAGTATGCAGATCCTACCTGCTACAGACTACCTGCTACCCAATAATGTGGATGGAACTGAAGTATGATGCTTTTTTTTTCTTTTTCAAAACCAAGTCAAAATATGTTATATGGGTCCCACATCTCCCTTTAACAGACTTTTTCATCCATCTTAGAAACATTTATCTTCCACAGTGTCATTCTGCTTTTTACAACTGATTTATGTAAGAGTTTCATAATGATTATATACAGTAATACTCAAGAAAGATTTTGTTACATAAAACAGGTAATTAGGCCCCAAATTACAGCCCTGTGATCCAGTTGTATTAACCTTAACAGCAGCCACCATTTCAGATACATACAAATAATATTTCAACCTGCCATTCTGCCATGATGGTAAACTGCCTTTGTTTTTCATATTTTGTTACATGTTGTATATTTGCAACTGTA
Source organism: Cyphomyrus plagiostoma (assembly GCA_019775915.2). Classification (NCBI taxonomy): domain Eukaryota; kingdom Metazoa; phylum Chordata; class Actinopteri; order Osteoglossiformes; family Mormyridae; genus Cyphomyrus; species Cyphomyrus plagiostoma. Next base: position 20,738,335 of record JABFEA020000002.1, read on the forward strand.
TTACAAGAATGGAAAGATAATTAATGTACAATACTCGAATGCCTCAACTGATGCGTCCTATATTATTTTTTTTTAAGCCAGCAATGTCCATCCAAATTTAAACAGGGACTGAAATAACGATATAGAGATTTGGTTCATGTAGTACATGTAAAATGGTATTACAGTAATTATTTTGTACTTCAGTCCTGGATCTGTGTGCCAATTGCACCAGATAGAGAGATACTGCTGGTAATTTTCAATTAATTTAAAGTATACTAAAATTTTAGGTTCACACGTTTGCTGTCAGTATGCATATAATTCAAATAGTGGATAAAGTCTCACATGTTTCATATGTTACATTTGAAATATTCCCAGGACAAATATTTCCTACACCGTCTGTATATTGTGTCAAAACCTGGAAGAAGGAGGCCTGAACCCACCAGCCCTGCTGATGCAGAGAGCACTGGTACAAAACCACCTGACCAGCACCAGTTTTCCCTTCCATCCAGTTGCCTGATGATTTTTGGTTTTGTCCTTTATGAGAGGGGTGCTTGCAGGAGCAGTAAGATCTTACTCTTCCTGCAACATAAATTTCCCTTTTCCCACATTAGTGTTCTCTGATGCAAATAGCCTAAGGACAGCTTGGTGCAGGAAATGACTTCTCCTCTGACACAAAAAACAAAGGGCTCACACTGCATTTTCACCTCCCTCAGTTCAGAAATCTGTTGTGGAGGCTCAGGGAATAAACAAATCACAGGCAAGGGCACCTTTTCCACCTTGAGAGATTATCTTCACCTGGTGTGCAATTTGCCTTTCAGAAAATGTTCCTCGAATGGCAATATTTGAACAAGAAAACACAAATACTCATGTGGTCAAAGGGGGTGTGCACTTCATAATAGTAGGTTTGACCAAAGGTGGAAAAATCTCTCACAGGCATGTGTGCCTTTGGAAAATACCACAATGTTGGAGTCCCAATTAACTCAGCTGGTCTACTGCTAAATTCAGGCCAACTGAAGCCAGAATATCTCAACAGGTGACATGTTTTCTCATTCGGAAACATTTTACTCCACACTGGTCTAAAAGGGGTTGCTCATTTCTGATATTAGCACAGGAATCACCCCTTAATGAAGTATTCATACAGCTCTACAGCAGTGCTGATGCCCAGGCTTTCCCAGCAAGTGCTGAAAAGATAGTGGAACCATTGAAACTTTGTCTGGTCTGCAATGTTCGGATACAGTATTCCCTCTAATTTAGGTGACTTAATGATTGACTCTTGTCGGTCGGAAGCATGCGTTTCTTCTCCCTAATCCCGAATCTCCACTGCAGTAATCCGTCGTTCACTGTGTGTGTGACCGTCTTGCGATGGGTTAGTATGTGACGTCCGCGCTACAAACTTTGGTTGTTTTTGGTCATGCTGTTCACGCTCCTGCTCGCCAGGTGGCAGTATGTACCACCAATTAAAGCCAGGTTCAACCATAACTGCGTAGAAGAAGAAGTTAGCAACATAGCTAAACACACGAAATATATAAATAACTTCCATTATTCTCATCAGATCAAATCTTCTGAAACAGAAGATAACAGGCAGAGATTTAAAAAGCAGCAGCTCCTACTAATAAAACCATAAAGTAGCCAGGCGGCGGTGTGGTTTAGCACATGCCGCAGTGGCTGGAATTATAAAAGTATTTTTAAAGCTCGTATCAGTAACTTTAAGCTGAGGTCTCTGTACCTTTTTAAATCGAGTATGGAAGGTGAAAATTGTTTTTAAAGGCTGTTTCAGTAACCGGATGTCTACCTTTTTACACGCAATATGGAGGGAGTCCCAGCCATCAGCGTGCCGCTCCGTTTTGCTCAGCAGTACCGGTGAGAATTTATAACTTTGCTAATAATGTACGGTAACCACAGCTTTTATATATTGAAGATATGGCATATGTAACAGATGTACCTTTACATTCGGGTAATATACCATAAAAACTCCGTCTTCGCATGCACATATATAAACATAAAAACACACTTTCAGACACGCTGTCCGCTAACAACTTGGCTGTTCTGCCTTTCATTTCATGTCTTTTTAAATTGGGTTTTCTCCTCGCACCACAGGGAGCACTTGGAGGCGCACGGCGTTTTAAACCCGAAGCTCCGCATGCTGAAGCACTCCAACGGCACAGTGGCACTGCCAGTGCAGCCAGACTGCCTCCCCGGGCTGGACCTGACCGCCCTCCGCCTCTCCGTTGGCCCCGAAACGACTTGCGCCCTAACATGCATACAGGTGTGTAAAACCAGTGTACCGTAACGGCTGGTTGTGGTCCGTTAATGATTAGTGGAAAAGTTAGGTTATTCTTTTTGTGGGAGGTATGAAAATGTAAAACGGTTATTGCTCCTCCTAAATACAGAATATTCTTTATATCATTAAAACTATTTGCAGTTGCATAGAGGGACGTGTACCCCTACCTCTCCCCTTCTCCAAAACACCGTCTTAGGAGGATTTTTCCATTATTTTTGCTACATGATGCAAGTGATACATTGGACCACTCATCAGTACTGAACTCAACAAAACCATACTCCTAACAAACATAATAGATTGGAAATTGATGCTGGCCAGCGGTTGAAATATTTATCTATTTCAGGATGCTAACCAGTTTGAATAACGAAAATATACAAAACTTAGTTTTACATAAAGTGTTACAAGGACATCTTCTAAGACACGGTGATGTTCTGCCACAAGAAGTGTCACTGCGTATGACATCTCACACTCCCTCACCACCAGTGTGAGCTGACAGGCAAACTCGACAGTATCACCAGCCAACAACGTCCCAACAGCAGCTGGAGGGTCTGATATAGGTCTTGCAATTATGGAGTATGGAGTGTGGCATGTGGAAGACTACTGAGCAGGTCTGATGTTCCTACAGTTGCTGGAGCACTTAAACTGGACAGGCAGCGTTTGACTCCGTGCGGTCAAACAGCTCGTAGGAGGGTGTGTATTCAGGGGGAGACTTGTGGTCAGTTGTGTGTCATAGGGGTCAATTTCGAGGACAGACATCATTTTTCTGGCTTTCGGCATGAACTTGCGGTCATGTTTTGGGAACGCTTTGCACTCGCTGATGTAACGGGCAGAGCTGTAGCGGCCATTATAAACGGGGCGAGACTTCTCACATAGCTGAGGTTGCATAACTTCAGCCAGTCGTGGACTGATGTGTTGGTGTTATTCTGCACTTTTTGGGGTGGGTTTGATGACTTTCTGCTGCAACCACACCAGAAGTTGGAATAATTCATGGCTGCACTTCTGTAGATTGTAACCTTAAAACACACTGAGCTGCGGGTTGAGAGAATACGGGCAACTGTAAGACGACTGGACATTCTGTATGCACGTATATATCCGTTAGCCTGTACCATAAACAACCTAATAGATCATTGGTGAAACAAAATTAGCTTTCTGATGTGTGTCTGCATCGTTTCAAACAGGCTCCCGAACCATCCAAGAAGGAAAGTTTGAAGAGAACCAGCATGGCCCTACTGGACAGTGTGCGGCAGCTTCTGGTCTCACAGGGGGAGACGTGGAGTGAGGACCTGACGGGAGATGTTCCTCGGAGCTGGCAGCGCCATGGGGATCTGGCTCTGCTGGGGGGTGGCTGCTTCTCTCAGGAGGTTTGGAGCAGACTGGGTGAGGGTCCATGACAGTATGTCATCCCTCAGAACAAAAATGACAAGCCAGCTGGCCGTGTCTGCTTTATAATGTACCTTTAACAATTTTTGCAGTAATTAATAAGACACTGTAGAGCTTAGACACTGTAGAGCTTAGACACTGTAGAGCTTAGACACTGTAGAGCTTAGCAGGACCACTTCCGATGTTATCTTGCTGGTGTCAACTGTTCTCTCCCTTCTTGAACATTGCACTGTGTGATGCTGATTAAGGGGGGAGCAAGATGGGGCGAGAAGATCATTAATAAAGTACCTCGTTCTATTCTACTCTACTCTGTTATATTCTACTAACATACCAATTAGTTGATCAGATTTAGTCAGGTTTCATTAAATGAAAGGAACCAGTTTGACTGTCTGATGTATCTGTCTTTTTTTGGCTCCTGCATTTAGCACCAGCCTTGTGGCTCACTGTGGCACGTGTGCTGGGTGTGAATCGTCTAGCCCGGGCAGGGAGGGTCAGCAGCGACGGACACCGGACCCCAGCGGTGACTATGTTACTGGGGGAAGACGGCTGGGTGACCCATGTGGACAACAAGATCAGGTTCAAGCAAAACCCTCAGAAGATTCTTAGCAGAATGAGATTCACAGATATGTCACAGTAGTCTTGTAAGCTAAACCAGTATGTGTTGCAGGTACCAATTTGATGTGACCAAGTGTATGTTCTCAGCTGGAAACATCACTGAGAAACTGAGGATTGCATCATTTGACTGCAGGGGAGAGACGGTCGTGGATTTGTATGCAGGTAAAGCATTTTATTTAGTATGCATTCCTTGAGTGTGCATAGCGGAGCACTTTAGAACTTCAGCGTAAGGGAAGGGCTTTGACATAGCCAAACTGCTTCCTCTTGATCTTTTGGTGTAGGCATTGGCTACTTCACCCTCCCCTACTTGGTACATTCTGGGGCAGCCCATGTTCACGCCTGTGAGTGGAATCCTCATGCCGTGGAGGCCCTGCACAGGAACCTGGAACTGAATGGAGTGTCAGACCGTTGCACCATCCACCAGGGTGACAATAGACAGGTGGGGAGCTTGATTGTGCTGTCAACCTATTGGTGTTTGTGGGGTGAAGGTGAAAGCCTCTCTCCTTAACAGTGACATTGCTGCTAGGACCAAAATTCAGGAACTTAGTTCCTAGGCTGTAACAACCAGGAACTTTTAGTAGTTCCTGGCTGCTTCCTGTGTCACTTTTTTAACTGCGTGATAACTGTGATCTTCATGCTAAATAACCCTGGGATACACAAAGAGCTTGTAGGTTAAAATTCACAAGTAATTTCACGCGAAACTACACCGTCACCTCAAAACAAAGGAGGTAAACAGGTAATTTTGTTAGTTACTTATTAGTTAATGAGCAGATCGATCACAACAAAAACAGGACACCGGCTTTTAATTATATTTTATTTATGGATTATTCTGGTTTACCTCAAAAAATATGCTTGACCATCTCAGAATTGAACAATTTTGTGGCATTTTGTTTGCCTCTGGGCCAATATGAAAAATCCAAGATTTCTCTGTCCTAGCTCATACAGTTTTGGAGAAATGCTTGTTTGGCCACAAAATGTGGACATAAAAAAAACTGAATGGTATTTTCCATTTTAAGGGTTTTATTGAGCTTCAAATTATCAATAAAATCCTTAAAGCCAAAAACCCCTTTTTTTTTTTATTTTTATAAATTTTAACTTAAGTGGCTACATTTTTACTACCCCTTTAGGCCTGGAACAGGAAGGCCTCTGGCCCTTATGACAGATAAGAGAAGTTGAGTACATGCTACACGTTAAAATAAATACACATTTGGAATTGGGCAAAAGCCTTTTATATCTGCAATTTTTTCAGGTGCCTAGGTGTTACCATTGCAAAGATACAGGCATCTGAAAATGGCTGCCCAAGCATTTTTGCAAATGAAGGGAAAATCTCATTGAATTTCAAGCCAGTGTAACTCCTATATGACCCAGAGATATCTTGTGTTTTTCACATTGGCAAACAAAATGCCACAAAATGGTTCAGTTTTGAGACTGTAGAGTGTGGACACTTTGTTGAATTGAGCCGGAATGATATGCGAAGCGCAACATGTTTAAATTATTGATCTATTGGCAAGATTGAATAATCTTTAATTTTCTGCAGATTAAAAAAAAAGTATTTTATTCTACTAATAACCGCTGGAACGTTTCACCACCAACACTGGTGATATTAGATGAAAGTATATTGATTATTGATTTAATTTTTCAGTGCAAAAGTATGGAGACGAAAGCAAAAAAGGTATTCATTAATGCATTAAATGTTCTTGAAGTACAAAAAAATGTAATGTGCTGTGCTTTTGTTCTGCTATTTTTATCCCAGCCCTGTGCTTCACGTAACTCCCAAGTTAGTGCTGGTGTGGATGGTCAGCCATTCGGCAGGTTGTCGCTGTGAGCATCTCCCCAATAGTTTGGTGCTGAACGAAAAGTACAGCGTGTCTGGAGTAGGTACAAAAAAAAGGGTTCCACAACTGCCTCTGGTTCCTGAAAAAAAGGTCCTGGTTCCAGTGGTAGGCCTGTGGTTACCTGTAAGCACTCCTGGGCCAAGACTGCACTGACTGGAGTGGTTCCACCACCTCCCATGGTTTTCACATGATTCATTCCTCACATTCGTTAAACTTAAACGATGGATGGATGGATACTTTGATAGCAGCTATTCCATGTGCCTCGCACTCCGAAGTACTGAAGTACCCCAGCTGGTTTGGTAGTTTGCGCACCGTTACTTTTGGTACTGGTGCTTGTCCAGAAGTCAGTGGCAAAGGGCAAGTACTGAAAGTTCCATACCAAATGTGTAGTACCTGGTGCAGTGGAAAAGCGCCCACTGACTGCACATGTGCAGTGAAGAAGGGTGCTTCAGCAGGCAGAGATGATTTCATGAGTTTACCCATTTCATTCACTACAATGCTTTATATTTGTGTTTCTAGTAATACATCGGGCCTCTGTGGGTGAATACAGTAATCTGACGAGTTATTTGTGCGGCTGCCCTCTGTGCACCACCAAAGCTCTCAAGTTGTTTACAGCCAGGAAGGAATACTATGGGTTTCTTGAATAGAGTGCTAATTTTTAACACAAAGTATATCTATATAAAGGGTATTCTATCATCCTATATCTCATTTTGAAAATGTATCGATACACCGTAAAAGTTTAATATACCTCCTAGCTCTATTAGAGAATGGATAAATCACTCTCGGTGTGCTAAGGACTTGTGCTTTTCACTCACTCTTTCTCCAAATTTGGAGTTTTCCGCTACTGTTTGAGTAGCCGATGACAGTACAAGTCCTGCTTCCCTGGAGATTTATTCAAAAGTAACATATTATATATTAACGTTATTATAGTAACATAATATTTAACACTATGACGACAGCTTCCATTCCCACGCATGTATATTTGTGGGGAGATGCCACCACTGCAATGACGGTTTCTTTACTTCCAGTTCTTTGCTGGATTACTTTGTATCACTGCCGCACACATGCACTGATTGGCTGCATCCATGGACAGATGTAGCATTTACGCGAGTCTGTGCATGGACCGTAACAGTATGTGGAAAAGTGAAGTATGAACTAGGCTTAGGTTTGAGGTGTGGACATCACCAGGTGGGAGGAGTCGGTATAGAGCACGTTGCAGAAATGAGGAGAAAGTGACCGCTTGCCACCTGGTCGTGGGGGGGGGGGGCGCCGGGGCGGGCGGGCGGGCGGGGGGGGGCGGGGGGGGCGGGGGGGGGGGG
>JABFEA020000002.1:20745843-20776907 GCA_019775915.2 Cyphomyrus plagiostoma
TGGTTTTTGGTGTGGACAAAACCAGGTGGGTGGTGTGGGTATATAGCCCGTTGCATAAATTCGGATAAAGTGTCCGCTTGCCACCTTTTCGTCCCCCCCCCCCCCCCCCCAGCTCGACCTGCGTAACGTGGCAGACCGGGTCAACCTTGGCCTGATCCCCAGCTCCGAGGAGGGCTGGCCTGTAGCCTGTCAGCTCCTGAAGCGAGCCACAGGAGGTATTCTGCACATCCACCAGAATGTGACCTCACCTATGAGCCGTAGGGAGGTGGAGCCAGCAGTCGGGGAGACACGTGGCTGTGCAGAGAGGGAGGCATGGAGACAGTGGGCTGAAGATACAGCCCTCCGCATCGCCGCCCTGCTGGAGGAGGACTGCGGGACACCCTGGAGGACGACTATCCAGCACTTAAATGATGTCAAATCATACGCGCCTCACATCCATCACATAGTACTGGACTTGGAGTGTAGACCATGCTGACAATTTAAGACCTTATTGGTACAACTTAGACCAATGCTGCACAGGCAGACCTCTCAAAGAAACTTTGAGACTAGTAATTTCAATTTTAACTCTGTTGAAATTCAGTAATAAAACATTAGGAATCTGACCCTAATAGTTCCTATTTTGTATATAATTAACACAATTGCTAATTTCCATCGTCATGTGTAATTTATGTACGTCTATATGTAACCTATACTAAGTTTCATAGCTTGATTCTTAATATTCATGGCTGTAATCGGTTGTCTTTAGAAAACTCCTGGCATTTTATTAAACGTTACCGTTGTGTATTTTTCTGAGAGGCGCACGATGGACCTGTTCGCGGAGGACCGATGATCTTAAGCGGTTATAGAGTCAGACCGGATCAGAGAGTTGTGGGCACGTCTTCGGATACTTACGGTTTATCATCACCCCGATTCCGCTGTGTGGTTTTCGGCGGTTGTGTGCTGCACCTCGGACATTTTGCTGCGTTCCTTCAACATCTCTTATTTTACTTTGTCTTAAAGGGAGAAATTTAGTAAACAGCGCCTTCAGACTCGGGGCGAAATAAGCGCTTGTCATCGTTAATACTGTTAATAATTTACTTACAGGGGTAAGTGCGATTGGACGAATGATATGGGGGGAAGCCAGTTGATCGGTATGTGAAAACTGCTGCGTTTTGGGCATAAATAGAAATAAGGGAGGAAGTGTGGGCTGCACCTGTTTGCCAAAGCAGAGGTGGTAGGAAGGCTCCATAGGGCTCCGCTCTGTTCTGCGGCCATAATAAAGGAAAAAAGTTTGCCGGTCTTCCGCGATAAGTGGCAGCTTTCCTGGTCTTCAGAGTGAACAGTGCGAGTGGGCAGGAAGCGGGGAGAAGGAGCGCAACTCCGTCTTGTGAACCGCGTAAGTCACGCCGAATCCCTGCTTCTATATAGCGCTACTCCATGCCGCGCTTCATTACTATGTGCCTTTTTACACATTAATAGGCTACGTGCTGTTCTGGTTAGTCTTGAAGCCGAAGTTAATCCGACTAAAGCGTTATACGTTAATTCTGACGTCACGTTTCTAAGATTGTACGTGTTTTATTTTCCTGACCACTTACCTATTCTGTATGAATAGTGAGTGATGGATCTTTATGCAAACTTTCTATTTGATCTAATTTCATTTTCCTGTGTAGGAAATGATTAAGGATCGTGATGTTTCTCTAGGAGGTAGTCATTGTGCTGAGCAGATAATTACTTTGGACAGAGTATGCTGTTTGTCTGGGAGGGGACCGCTTTTGTAAGAGTTTCGTTCCTAGATAATTTATTAGTGTAATTTTTTCCACATCTCGAAAGGTCTGAACAAGTTAATCGTTTTTAAATCTGAGGAAATCGAAAGGAAACCACAGGGAAAGCAATTACAGCGCGATTTCCACGAATACCCCCGCCGTCCGCCTGATTTTATATTTTGTGGTATTTTTTAATGTTCTTTCTATATTTCTAGAGATGCCTCACGAAATATCCGTTTTCCAGTCTAATCGCTCAGAGAAGCTGTTGTCGGCAGCACCGCTGTTTTATTTGACTTGGCACTACATAGTTGTTCTTGTTGGTTTCCATCTTTCCGTTACTCTATATACCCTCATCGTCTCGTATGCACTTTAGAATGTGATCGCTGTCCGTACTCTCAGTCAATAATCAGTAATCAGCTTGATTAGCTCACATACTGGTTACCTGTCCCTTTAACTTTCCCCTGACATAAAACAAGTTCCTCCATTCACTTGTCCCATTACAGTCCAGATCAGATGGGGAGAAGGGCTTACAAAAGTCTGGTACTCTGTCTCTTTCAATGTCATGGCTGGCCTTTGGCTCCTGTAGCACTTGGCTGCCATGGGAGATGTTGCGCTGTATCGCCTTTCCGTTTAGAGCAGTGATTCCCGACTGCTCTGGCTACACGACTATGACAGAAATCATGATCACGATTATTTTGGTCAATATTGAGATCACAACATTACTCATTGACATTACTCAGGGACTTTAAAAAAAAAATGTCTTTTTAACAGTGGATTTTCATGTATTACACAAGACAAAACTGGAGCATCATTGCGAAACAAAACGTGGCACGATAATCATTTTACATCAATTATTTAGATTTTATAATCATTGGAAGCCAAAACTGTAATTGGCATTAAAATTTGATTAACCGCCCAGCCCTACTAACTGGCAGACTGCAGTCTGGTCCAAAACACAATTGAATTCGGGCCACAGGATTATTTTCTGTTCTCCCCCGGTTGGAAGATCTTATTGTTGGGGACCCCCTGCCCACTAGTTGGCAAATTTTATCGTTGGGGGGGATTCCAGTGACCCCTGGCTTTGTGTTGCAGATAGAATTTCGCCCTCAGGGAAAAATAATTGGGGGGCCCTGATATAGACGATAGGGTTAAAAATGTGGCTGCTTTCAGAATAGCCATAGCCAGAGCCCAGAAGCCATACTTCATGGATGGTTCAGGCCATAGACAGTAGCCTGGTATTAAAACACAGTATTATAGTAGTTTATGTATGCAAGTGGATTAAAAGTGTAATGTGACTCCCCCGGTCTGCTTTTGGTCAGCATACATCACTTGGTTATAGAAGTATAAAGCCTAGAGAATTTGTAGCATATAATTGAGGATTCTGGGTAATTTGGTTTCTCTTGTCAGTAAGTCTGACTAATGATAGCCATGTCTCACTGTACTTTCAGTGAAATGCTTTGTATATATGATAATTAATAGTGACCAATAACATGGCGTAATTGAGGGTATATTATGTGTTATTCTTGTATAAGTAGGATTTGTTGTCCCCCTCAATAAGAAAGGAGACTAAGGACACACTGGGACTCCTCTTGCGGCCTAATATTGCAGGTCATAAAATCAGCCTAGATGCATGTGGAAGCCTTCATGCACCATGACTGAAAAAATGCCCATATGTGCGTGTGCTTATTTTTCTTGTGGTGTCTTAGGACGGTAGCCATGTAAGCCTCCTAATGGTCTAATGAGTGAATATGTATACTGAGGGCAGCCTCCTGGCAGCTGTAGCACAGCATTGTGCTGAGGGGGGTGGGCAGGCAGTCTGATGCCTCGGGGGGATATACTTCATTCTCAGGGCAGCCTGTGTAGACCAAAGGCTGGGATCTGGCAGAGGGATCTCGCAGGATTTAGGAGGACATGTCAGATGTTGATGAATGGTGTAACCACAGCCCTGGTCCACCCAGAACTTTATGTGCCTTAGAGGGTGGGAACTTCAGGCGAACTGAGCTACCCTTCATTTCATCTGCTACTTGTATGATTCCAAAGACTGACCGTTTTGACCCAGTGGGGTCTTTGCTTTTTCTTAAAGCTTGCTTAGGATCTGCATGGTAGCTAAGCTAGGCTCCCAGCCCAGCGCAGTTCAGTCACCTGACATCGCTTTCAGTCTGCCTGCCTCACTCGCCAGTACGTCAGTAGGACATACCCACACATTCACACACCCTGGCCTGTTCCTCAAAGCCTGAAGTTTATCCCAGGAAGATCGGGGCACACTGGACTGGATACAGAATTAAATCGATTCTCTCCCAATTTCACGGTGGGAATCCAGCACGATGTCAGCAGTGGCGGTTTGCTGAGCCGTCACGCTGCATGCCCATGACCCCATTGAGTGTGTTTACTCTCGCCGACGACTCCCTGCAGACCCGCCCTTCCTGCTCCAGTGAAACTCAAACGCTGCTCAGGCTTTCTGTCACTTAGAAGAGTTAGAGCTCAGCTTGATACAGCAGTTTTCCATTATAGCCCAAAAACCTCCGCACGGTCCTTGTGACAACACCATCTGATTCAGTCGTGAAGGGGACTGGGATTGCTGGGTGTAGTGGTGAAAATGGATATTTTTATCCTTGTGTTTCCATGTCCCATTAAAACATCTCCCCTTCTATCCACTTCATTGGGTGTTGGGTGCAACCTGTTGAAATAAAAATAAAAATATGCAATTGTGGTTCCTCTTATTGAATTTACTTACAAAATTTAATGTACATAAAACTGAAAAACTAAACTCAGTCCACCCAAAGTTTCACAGGTTCGACAGTTCCAGTTTGGTTGTGCAAATACAAACATGGTCATGGTCACAGTCACAAACACGGTCAATGACACTCTCACCAGTCTGTTCCTCCTGCTTTGTGTCACCGCCCAGTCTAAAATAGATTTTATTCCTGATTCTTCTGTACAGGGAACACACTGAAGCAATAATGAATGCACACTAAATAATAAATAACATGCATGCTAAATTCCATTATAAACTCCGGTTAAATGTAGAACAGAATAAATAAACTTCATAACCTGTTCAGACATTCATATTATAGGCCGACATAAATCAAAGGCTCTTATGCTGGGAACGTGGGTGACATTCCCTCTCGGGATGAGCGTACAGGACCTCATCATGTTTGATTTATATTTATAAACCTGACGGGCTGTGGCTGGACACTTTGGACCCCAGAACTTTCCATTTCCCTTTTGGCATGCTGCCAGTCTAGAGGAGCCCTACAGCTAGAGTCCAGTACTGGAGTCACTGCAGCAAATCTCTCTGCTGTATAAACATACACAACAGTTTACCGTCATGATTTTCTTTCTAGTCTGACTGGAAAAATATTTAGAAAGTTCATATTTCATGTTATTTGTGCTGCTGACGCGAGTTCAGGGGCAGGTTTTCGGCTGGTGAGCAGGAGCCAGGATGCTGCAGCAGCTGGAGGTGAGCGTGGCGTTTCTGACGGACTCGGAGCGCCAGCTGATCCTCGAGGTGCTCCAGCGGGATGAGGAGCTGAGGAAAGCTGAGGAGCAGCGTGTGAGGTGACTCTGCCCCCCTTCCAGTCACCCAACCCAATATTTTCCTCCCCTAATTACCTCCTCCTGAGAGCATTCCCCAACTGAACCGGTCTGTCTTCTCCAACCCCGTGTCTAATGCTCCCGAGTCTCTTCCTTGTCGCCCCACCCCCGCAGACGGCTGAAGGCGGAGCTCCTGGACATCCGCCGGCGAGGTGCCAAGCGCAGCAGCGGTAGCTACAGCGAGCGCAGTTGTGGCCGTTGCCAGGCAGCTCTGGGGCGTCTGTCTGTCAGTGCCAGCCAATGCTCGGGCTGCAACCATCGCGTGTGTGCTGCCTGCCGCTGGAGTCGGCCCGACGGGTCATGGGTGTGCGGCGTGTGTGCCAAGGAGGCGTGAGTGCTGCTCTTGGGGGGGTCTCGCTGTTTGACAGGGAAGCGTTTTCCTCTCTTTACTATCTCGCTGTGCTCGTCTTTTCCAGAGACCTTAAGAAGACCACTGGAGACTGGTTCTATGACCAGAGGGTGAATCGCTTCCTGGACTCCCCTGGGCATGACATGGTCAGAGTCTCCCTCAGGAAGAGGCCCCAGGGTGAGAACAGGAAGCTGCCCCCAGCCACTTCCTGTAGGAGGAGAATTAGCCTGATAAGCTCCGAAAGGATGCACGTTTCACAGCGATAACGAACTCTTCCTGCTGGGCGCGATGCCTATCGGCTGGTAAGCCATCAGCTTGCCACTACCTGCTAACGGCTACCCCACTGTGTTTCAGTGAAGAAGCGCGACACCGTAGGGGCAATGCTCCTGCAGAACGCGGAGATGAATCCCGCCAGCAGGCCCTCACCAATCCCTCGGCCCAGGCTGAAGGACCAGCTGGCCCTCGACATGAGGTGAGAGCCGCCCGACGTTTGGCCAACATGGTCACAGACTCCCAGTGCAACAGCCTTTTACCTGTATTGGCTAAAATTAGGAACGGCGCCATGTTTAGCAGAGATTCGGCGAACTACCGTCCTGGCAGCACATCTGCCAAAAGTAAATAGGACTTTACAGTCTTTACAGACTTTAAGTGGACAGATGTTTACAAAACTTAAAAATTGCCACACCAGTGTGCGTCCAGGTTAATTGGCTGTTCTGTAAGAAGGGCGACTTGTGGTGCATTCAGCAAATGTAGGTGTGTACAGGTGGGGGGCAGTGAGTGGGCAGCGAGTTTCGCTCCTCTGTGCCCACGATCAGAAGGTCACCAGGTCAAGCCCGGCCTCTGCAGAAGATTACCATGTCCACGGGCCCTAGAGCAAAGGTGCTTCCCCCTCAGCCTCCTGCAGCCACCAGACATAAGGTGACCTTAGACACATAAGCACTGTGAGCCCCAGGCTATGCTCATTCGAGGCAAAGAGAAGAATTCCAGGGTATCTGTACTCATACTGGTGCAAATGGCAAATAAAGGATTTATCAGACTCTGTCAATGCTTCCTTTCTGGAGTCCATTGGTGTGTACAGCAGTTTGTTAGGTGTGTTTCAGCAGAATCATATTCATCACTGCTGTTTGCTGGGCAGGGAAATGTGAGAGTGTAGGAGGTTGGACAAACCTTTAAGGAAAATAAGCTCTGTCACAGAACTGAGTTCGGACTCCTTTGAAGAAGTGGTGATGAATGGTGTGCAGACTGTCGCCCTTTCTGACCAGTGAGGCATCTGGCACAGGGCCACTAAGCCAGCTCCATGGCCCCTCGCTCTACTGTTACACCTGCAGTAAATGACACACTGCCCAAGTGCTGTGAAGGGAATGGCCACATTTTATTTTAGAAGATGGAAGCCCGTTGGGTTTGGGCTCACATCCTCTTCTCTGTGGACTTCAGCTCTCTGTCAGATGGATCGCAACCCCCTGAGGGACCAGCTCCAGATCAACAGCAGCGCAGTGACACCGAGTCTGTGGAGAAGGCCAGCCTGAGTAGCAGCCGAACCGGGACTGAGTCCTCCCATGAGACTCCGGTCCTGTCCAGGTGAGGCTGAGGTCGGAGGGGGCAGCAGGTCCGGAATACCCTGTCAGCAACCAGAATGTGGATACTCTGGCTTCAGTTTCCCATGGCCCTCTGTCGCCGCCCTACAGGAATGCGGCTGCGCCTGCGGATGGAGGGTCAATGGGGCGCTCCAGTCCCGCTGGATCTAGCAAGTCAGTCTTGGATGCCCCTGTCAAGCCGGGCAACTCCTACAGTAGCACTTTGGACCTGGACCCGGTGAGACGACCATGCCTGTATGCAGGCCATACCACCCATAGCTGACTGTTCACACTCCTCCCAACCATAACCTGCTTTTTTGCAGTCAGCAACACCCTGCCCAGTACCAACAGTATCTGAAGAAGATAAGCTGTTCAAGAGGAGTACCAAACGAGTCCAGAAGCCTGGGGGTAAGAAACTGGAGCTTGCGGTGAGGGAGACCTCGACCACTTGGTATGTGTGGGGAGAGGAAGTGACACGCTAGGCTGTCATCTGTACTTCCTTCCTTTCGGGTTCCTCCCAGAGAGTAACTGGCCCACCTCAGTGCTGGACCTGCGTGAGGGGGGGTCAGAGATAGACGAGGGCTCCATGAGAGATCGGAGCAAGTCCGTACCAGGGCTCAACATGCAGGTGAGTGCTGGGGGTGGGGGAGAGAGCCGTATTTTCAATTTGCTTTAGACAAACTTGAGGGTACGCCTTGGCCCGTTGTGACATCGCCAATTCAGGAGGAAGAGGAGGATGAGGACATTGACAGCCTGGTTGAAATCCACAGGAAGAATGCAGGCAGAAGCACATACAGCCTTCGAAGCAAGGTGTGTCCACCTACCTAGCATCTGTGCAAAATCCCTGCGTGAAATTACAATGTTAAGAAAGCCTGCCCTTTATTGGTTACTGAGGGTCATGTGAGTATCCCAGGGCATGTAGATTGGGTGTGATTTTTCCCCCAGAACACGATGGGCAGTCTGATGAGCGTGTACAGCGAGGCAGGAGACTATGACACAGTAGACGTCAGTGGGGACATCATATTCTCCCTCCGTTACGACGATCGCTCGCAGACCCTGTCCGTCCTCATTCAGGAGTGCCGCAGCCTGGCTTATGGAAATGCTGCCAAACATCGCTGTAACCCGTGAGTGTGACCAGAAGCCATTTCAGATTAAGTGAATAATTGAACAAGGTACATTTTATGTAAATATTGAACTATACAACTAAATGAAGTATATCATAATGTAATTATGTAGTATATTGTTTTAGACATGCTGTTCTTCAGAAATGCTGTCTCTTTACAGTAGCTAACTGGTGCCTTTCAATTGTCCGTCAAGTATGATGGTCCCCTGGTATGGACTGGCACCACATCCCTGGTATAAACCCGTCTTGTGCCCTATGCCACCTGGATAGGCTCCAGGCCCCCTGCAATCCTGGCCTAAAATCCAACAAGTTATCCAGCTAAGCAGGAAATCCGGCTGTGTGAGAAGTGATTCGAAGATCCTTCTATCCATTTTCTGTAACTGCCTACCATATTCAGGGTCATAGGGGGTCTGGAACCTATCCCAGAGGCTATGGGTGCAGGGCAGGGAACAATCCAGGATGGGGTCCCAATCCATCACACATTGATGAGATATATAAATAATAAAATAATAATAGGTAAAGCAGTATTGAGAATTTGGCTCAGGTCTCCTCTCCTTTAGTTTGGTTTTGTCCCCTGTACAGACACCATATTGTTCCATAGGTATGTAAAATGCTACCTCCTCCCAGACAAGTCCCGGCAGAGCAAGAAGAAGACCACTGTCAAGAGCAACACGGTCAACCCGATTTACAACGAGACCCTGAAGGTACCGGCCAAAGCTATATTTCGCTCTCCGCTAATTGCCAGACTCGTCCACCTGCAGCTACCTCGTGAACCTCCATGAGACAATTAGCTGGAATGTTGACATTTAAGATGAGAAGGATTTCAGTCCTGGGAGCCTGAATGACAGGCAAATATTGATTCTGTACCTGCCCTTTATTAATCCAGCGTAAACACCAGGTAGGACAGCAGTTTAAGAAACACGTAACCCGTTTAAATAACCACTAGAGCCAGTGTAAATGATTACCAGACACGCTGGTCTGCGTGAAGCTACAGATGACATACTGGGATCACCATAAGTGAACCTCCTACCATTCTTCTCCTTCCTCTGTTTTGCCCCAGTACTCCATCAGTCGTTCCCAGCTGGTCACACGGTCTCTCCAGTTGTCTGTCTGGCACCATGACCGCTTTGGCCGCAACGCCTTCTTGGGGGAGGTGGAGTTGCCACTGGATTGCAGGGACCTGAACTCCAGCCATGAGGAGTGTGTGCCGCTTCGACCAAAGGTAAGCCGCGCACGCACACCTGGGACATCAGAACAGATCAGCTCCTTCACCCCGGATGTTCTGGCCTCCACCTGCTGCAGGTCTCTGCCGCATCACAGTCTGCTTTCGCCCAGTACAAGGGGGAACTGATGATTTCCCTGAAATTTGTTGCCGCAGGCGAGGCGTCCTCAGACACCGCCAAAGGTCCGTCCACACAAGCGAGTCACACAGCCTTGGAGTTTTTGTGTCATTGATGTTGATGTCCTCCCAACAAGCTTTCTATTTCCCAAGGTAAGGACAAGAAGAAGAAGACCAACGATGAAGGTGGAGAGCTTCATGTCCTGATCAAGGAGGCCAAAAACCTAACTGCCATGAAAAAGGGAGGCGTCTCTGACTCCTTTGTGAAAGGGTGAGAGGGCAGCCATCTTGCACTATATTGCCAAAAGTATTGAGACACCTGCCATTTACACATGAACTTTAATGACATCCCATTCTTGATACATAGGCTTTAATATGGAGTTGGCTCACCCTTTGCAGCTATAACAGCTTCAACTCTTCTGGGAAGGCTGTCCACAAGGTTTAGGAGTGTGCTTATGGGAATTTTTGACCAATTTGCCAGGAGAGCATTTGTGAGGTCAGGCACTGATGTTGGATGAGAAGGCCTGGCTCACAGTCTCTGCTCTAATTCATCCCAAAGGTGTTCTATAGGGTTGAGGTCAGGACTCTGTGCAGGCCAGTCAAGTTCCTCCACACCATCCATGTCCTTATGGACCTTGGTTTGTACACTGGTGTGCAGTTATGATTGAAACAGGAAGGGGCCATCCCCAATTTGTACCCACATAGTTGAAGCTGAAAATTTATGTTCTTATGTTCTCCTGGCAACCGGCGAACCCAGAGTCATCCATCAGATTATCACTCCAGATAATCATGTCTCCGCTGGTCTAGAGTGATGCTTTGCATTGCACTTGGTGATGTAAGGCTTGGATGCAGCAGCTCAGCCATGGAAATTCATTCTATGAAGTTCTCTATGCACTGGTCTTGAGCTGATCTGAAGGGTACATGAAGTTTGCAGGTCTACAGCTATTGACTCTGCAGACAGTTGGTGACTTCTGCACACTGTCCACCTCAGCATGCCTTGTCCCCGCTCTGTGATTTTACATGACCTACCACTTCGTGGCTGAGTTGCCGTTGTTCCCAATTGCTTCCACTTTGTTATAATACAACTAACAGTTGACTGTGGAATATTTAGTAGTGAGGACATTTCATAAATTAGGATGCCACCTATGCAATAAATTATCACGGTACCAAGCTTGAGTTCAATGAGCTCGTGAGAGCGACCCATTCTTTCACAAATGTTTGTAGAAGCAGTCTGCATGCCTAGGTGCTTCATTTTATACACCTGTGGCTATGGAAGTGACGGGAACACCTGAATTCAGTGATTTGGAGGGGTGCCCCAATACTTTTGGCAATATAGTGTACCTCAGTTGCTTTTGTCTTCAGCATGGGGTTGGTACGCAACATGTGATTTTGAACATCCAATTGAGCACAGCCTCTCTGAGGTGGCCTGCGCTATTCACCAATATGCTTCTTTCACCAAACAATTTTGTTCCACGCGTTCAGGTACCTGCTGCCGGACAAGACTAAGGCCACAAAGAGGAAGACGCCAGTGGTGAAGAAAACCCTCAACCCACACTATGATCACACCTTTGTGTACAAGGGCCTGAGTTTAGAGCAGCTGCAAGGCATGGGTCTGGAGCTGACTGTGTGGGACCGGGAGGCTATGTCCAGTAACGACTTCCTGGGAGGTGTCCTTCTGAGTTCAGGGTCAGGTGAGCACATGCCAAGGGTACGAAGTTTGACTGTTCACACCACACTTTAAGCATATACCTGCATGTTTGAAAATAATAATCTACATCAGGGTGTGAAATCCCATTCCTGCAATCCCATGATCCTCCACGGGTCTCAGAATCATAGAGAAACCAGAGTATAATCTACATTCAACTGGGCTCATTAATTAACAATCAAAACATTAATGGTTTGACTGGCAACAAATCCCAGCAGTGTCTCGAGCCAGATAAGAACACCAGGCACCCTAGGTATGATGGTCATTCCGGGGTGCTGATGGCTGTGCCATAAGAAGCGAGGAGTTGGAAAAGAGGTGTGGCCATACTGTATATGACCTCCTTTTTGCTGCAGGTGCCATGCAGGAAGTCTCAGTGGATTACACAGAGGATGAGGCTTGCCTTTGGAGGAAGATGATGCAGTACCCTGGCTCGTGGGCAGAGGGCACTCTCCCACTGCGCTCCTCCATGGGCAAAAGCAAATGAAGATGCCAGAATGGAACGGAAACTGTCCATACACTTTTAACCAAATTTCGCTGAATTGAGCGGGAGTCCCACAGCTCAGAGGGACAGGGGGCTGCACCTGTAATTCTCTGGGTTACCAATATCCTCTACCTGTGGACTAGAAGGACCTAATCAAGGGCTTTAACTTAATGCATAATCACAAGTTTATTCTGCCAAAGAACTTAGCGTTACGCATTTAAAAATTTGTTAGCATTAACAATAATGCTATTATTACTTTTAATCTTTAGAAAGACAGATGCATCTTTTCTGGAGTTTTTGCTCTCAGTATGGGGGGGTCGGTGCCTGCAGAGCATGAGCTGAGATGGGCCCCTGTGCGTCTCTGTGCCAGACAGTCCTGGGGGTCTCTCACTTCCCTAACGTCATGAGCTTCGGAGGGTGACGGATGAGCAGCTGCAATGTGCATCTTTCCATAGCAAAGGCACTCTGGACTGTTACCTTCAAACATAAGATCAGTGCACGTGTATTTTTGTTTATGTTTAAAAAAACAGTGATTTTTATTCAATATACATAGAAAACAACCAATTACCAAGGGATTGGAAGGTAATTGTATGCCGATTTATCAAATTGCTGTCTTAATAAATAAGTATATTTAACTTCCGGGCCAGTGCCTGTCCACTTATAAGTCAGGGCATCTAGAGAGTCCTGCCATCTCATCCCTGGCACTCTGCTTGTGTACATATATGGTAATAATATTACTAATTTCTACTTGATGCAAATCGCTGGACTTTAACATCCGGACACACAGTGGACTAACTGACACACCTTTTGCACTGTTAGTTCTGCCCACTGGGGGGAGACCTACAAAGGAAGTATTGTGTAAGTTTCAGTAGATTCCAGACCAGCGTCACTAAGCAAAAAGCCTGTCCCCGACCCCTAGGGAGTTCCATGAATGTGTGGTCCAAATTCAGCCACCAGAGGGCAGCCTAGTATATAAAGCCACCTTCCTGTAGCAATTGGTAGCTCAGTCACACAAGTCCCTGTACTCGTCCAGTTGGTGGCGCTGTTCTTCATTCAGCAGGTACATGTCGATTAGGGAGTAGAGCTCATCCGAGGAGGTGGGGTCAACTAAACGCTCACGGTCCACGCCCCGTTTGTCCAGGAGCACCATGGAGAAGTACGTCCTAGAGATCCTCAGGTTCTGCCTGCCAGGGTCAAAATGACAGGTCAGTGTCACCCCAGGAAAGCCCAGGTGTGACGGGAGCCCCGGCGCCCAAGGGTGCAGCCACTCTTACCGGAGACCTCTGATCACTTCAGGCTGGAGGGGCCGACCCTTCAGATAGCCCACGGCATGTGGGGCCCGTCCCACTAGCTCGATGATGGTCATCTCCCTCATGTCCAGTCCACACTCCGCTTTCTGTGGGGGTACCAACCACCAAAACCTGAGCTCTATGGTCAGAAGCTGGGAGGTGTCTTCATGTTGTCTAGTGTGTGTAGGGGGGGTGGGTGCTGGAACCCTCCAGGACCCAGAATGAACACATGCAGTCAAAGTATCTCTGAGATGGTCCCTTCATTGTGGGGTAGTGGACGTACCTCCAGCATCAGCTTCTGGAGGCCATAGTACTGGTCAGTACTGCTGGGAGAGGAAACGATGAGTAGGTTCCTCTTCAGGTAGAACTGGTCCAGCAGGGCAGCAGCAGTCCTGGCATCCATTGTGATTATGGGCCGTTCTGCAAACACAGGCCAAGCTCACTGTATGCAGTGGCGCCCCAGGGGCCTGTGCATGCCAGTGCATGGGGGGTACTCACGCACGCACAGCGGCGCCTCCCCAGACCAGCTGCAGTCAGACAGGCATGTGCGCAGGCCGGGGCCCTGCCTCTCATAGCCAGCCCCGCAGTGGTACTCGCACTCGGTCCCGTAATTATCCCCGTCGGCAGAGCAGGTGAGGCGTCCGTGCAGTGGGGCCACAAGGGCAGGACATCTCCTGACTGGGGGAGGGCAGCAGAGTTCAGACGCAGTGACGCCTCTTGTTTCGCCCCTGTCTCTGTCACAGCACCGCTGTCCTACACTGCATCACACTAAAGAATTTGCTGTGTAAGCTTTTCCACACTGCTACACCCCCCCCCCCCCCAACTACACAATGGCAAGGAAGCTTCTCCTTCTCTTGTCAAAGTAGAAATAGAAATAATTACCTTCCCCCTGTCCAAAATCCCCCCTTTGTTGTCCTACCTTCTACTCGAACGATAAATTTGCAGGAGGCTTTGTTCCTGGCCTGGTCGTAAGCTTTGTACTGGATAACGTGCACCCCTTCCTCAAAATGGGAACCCGAGTTTGGACCCACAAGTATCACTCTGCGGCAGTGGAAACAAAGACCATGTTAGCGACCCTCCGCCCCCCACAGAAATGAAAGGGAATATCCTTTCCCCGCAAACAGGCAACAGATCCCATACTCTACTGCAGAGACGTCGGCGGTATCCTTGACAACGGGGGCATCCCAGGACACCTTTGCAGTCAGCTTGCCTTGCTCAGCAACTCGCACCCGTGACAGGGGGCACTGGATTTTCGGCGGGTCCCGATCTATAGAGAGACAGGGCTAGCAACACATTCTCATCTTTAGGCAGCTGGGGCGTTGGGGGCTGCGTTTGGATCAGTTACATGTACACCTTCTTTCTGAGAATAGCTCTGTTAACTTTGAAGATTGTGAAATGCTCCTTGGAAAGATCTGGGCCATAGCAACAAGGCCCGAGGTGGGGGTGGGGGTGCAGGGCAGCCTGAAGTGTTCTAGGTCACAGTGACTGAGGCTCAGATGACCATACTCAGCGTGCTGTAAACAAAAGCAGCTCATACGCAACCTGCATCTTTCAGCATCTCCCTGCCTGGCCAGGATCACGGCCCAGGCCTCCAGGCGATCATCACCTGTACAGGTGGGCTCCCTGCTGCTCCACTGTCCCCCCTCCAGGCAAATACGGGTGTGGTCGCCCTCCAGCTGGTAGCCGAGGTTGCAGATGTAGCTGCACCTGGAGTTCACCAGCACGCTGTCGGTGCAGCTGTAGGTGCCATGAAAGATCAGCGGCAGCACACGGCAACGCACCTCTGCGGGGTTGTCATGGCAACAGGAAGAGTTTATTTAAACGAGTGGCACCAGTAGGTGGAGCTTATACTCTCCCACTTACCTGGGAAGAGAAGATACTGTGCTGGTTCTGTAAACACTACAAACAGAAAACCGACCGGAGACAAATGAATCAAATTTCTTTATTTTAGGTTAATGTTTTTAAACCTCTCTGTTATCATTATGGGATCCTGCTGTGTGTCGTCACCCGCTGGCTTTCGCGGTAACCATGGAAACCACACACAACCCGCTCGGGCGGGCCCACTTACGGCGGCAGTGCGCGGTCCCTGACCAGCGGCGGTTCGGCATGCACTGCACGGACGAGCGGCCCAGCAGCCGGAAGCCGCGATCACAGGTCAGCTCGCACCGGGTGCCCAGGGTGCTGCGGTAGTAGCCCCCACGGGGGGAGAAGCAGGTGACCTCTCCATTCCTGAGGCTCAGGGGGTGGCACCACCGTGGCTCTGCCATGGGGGGGGGGCGAGGGACAGACAACTCTCTCAGCCACCTGTTAACAGCAGTCCAGGCCATGGAGCCTCATACTGATACAACTCCTCGGGTCAGAATTCCATTAAGGTTCTGCTGTTAACGGTGTGTGAAGAAGAGAGAAAGAGCCAAAGCGAACGCTCCTTACGTACCTTTATAGTCAAGCTGGGGGGTAGAGTACTCCTCTTCCAGTGTGACCTCATTGTGATGGTCCTGCTCAGGTATCCCAGAACCTTGGTGTGACAACAGCCTGCTGTTAGAACTTTCCAGAACTGCTCAAGGCAAAACAAGAAGTGAGTGTAACAATAAGTAATTCATCCACGAATACCATCATTGTTTTTTCGCTTATTTTTTGTGCTTCATTTTGAAATTATGATCCATATGACGCTATTGTAAAAAATACATAATGCTTAAAATGGTTCATTGTAAAAATGAAACACACAGTAAATTGGTCAAAAATGAGTTCCCTGGCTTTTCGTTAAAGAAAAAAAACCCACCTCTGACTGTGGTTTCAGACAAATCTGTAATATAAATCAGCTAGAAATGCACCTGTGTTTGTCATTGGAGGAAGAAGAGAGACTCCCTGAGTTGAGTCCAAAGGTTCTGAATTTCCACACCAGCACCAGGAATCCTCACCAGCCCCATTTTTGATAAAGTCACAGTGATCCAAAAAGGAGGAAAATATTTGGGACTTACAGCCTACTGCCTTCGGTGAGTTTCCAGGATCTACAGAGCTGGACCTATAGTGTCTGTCTGCTTGTGCTAAAATCAGCCCTGAACCTGGAATATGGAGCCACGTATCACTGGCAGAACATTCCAGCGTTCTGGAAAATGGAGGGAAATGAGACCCTGTGACAGCATTCCCAATTGGACTCTTTTGCTATACTAATTCGCAGAGACTCACCACGCAGCTGCACTTAAATTATCTGGATTTGTGCCAGTGCCCCCTTCAGGAAAATGGTGGTAGTGTACTTGGATTGCACCCACAGTTTTCCATTTCTCGTGCTATGTGGAATTTTCCACTGCAGACTGAAAGGGGACCTGGCAGATGTGTACTAACCCCTTTCCCCCTCCCCATCATTTGCTTTGTCATCAGTGTACAGAACCGCAAAATATTTATTTCTTCCAAACTGAAGAGCTGCATTACCGGCACCCCCAAGCCCCCACCACCAGGAACTGTGGTTCGCTCTATTTTTAACTCCTGATTTCCCCGAAAAGATATTATACTCAATTCCGCTCTTGATCCTGGGGTGACGATCTCACTTTGGTAACAGCTGATTTGCCCGTGTCTAACTAAAGACTAGTCATTGGTTTAACACAAACAAGTACTCCAGCGGCGATAGGACCCTTGGCACGTCAAACCTGGAAACTTTGTAAACATGACTAATCAGTCCTTGTTTTTGCTTTTCTAGTTTTTTGACACAACTAGCAGTCCACTTCCCTCTTTAGAGTTAAAGATCGGGGTTGTTTTTTCATACTTCCTCTGGTCTCTTTCCAGAGACAGGGGGTCCCTGGTATAGCATATTCAGCGCTGCCAGAATGCTCAGTGGACACACTGCTGACGCGACGCAAGCCAAGCAGACACCTCCACCTCACGGGAAACATGGAACTTCCAGCCTCTCCAAACAGGAAACAGAAATAGATTTGGAGAGTCCCAATCCACACAACCGATGCATCATCAGACCAAGTGAAGGAACAGAACAAAGGCCTTTGACAGGGTGAACACATAATGGATTTTTTCCCAGAATCGACCCCACTGCCATCAAATAGCCAGCTGGTGGCGCTCACGGACCAGATGGCTGCCATGGCTAGCTGACAACAGCCTCGAGGTGCACTCCGGCACCACGGCAACCAAGCGTGAAGCGTTCCCAGTAAGTCACATGACACTTTGTCATGGCGACATGCTTCTGGCTGCTTAACCAAAGGGGCGTGTCCCAGTAAGACCATTGATTTGCAGGGTGGGCCGACAGCCCTGATCTGAGCCAACATGCTACTGATAAAAACTCGCCTGCAGAAATAACAACATCTGCTAGCAATGTTCAGAGCAAACACTGCTCCTTCAACCTGGAAAAAAAATCACTAAGATACATCTTTTAAGTGCCTCCATCCATCCATCTTCCAACATCTTCTCCAACACAGAATCACAGTCTTTAAGGTGCAGATTTCCTGAAAGTTTTAAACTTTGTTTCCTCAGAGTGGAACTATATTTTGCAGAATAGCATGCTGCAGAATACCTGTTTACAAAGGCTGCGTGAGAAGGCCATTAGGATTTGAGGGGCTCTCATAAAATACTAGTTAAAAATGGTGGGAGTTCAAACAGGGTGCTGCTGGTGGGACCGCACCCGAGCGTGTACCATTGGTGGGAGCCCAAGCCAGGTACCACTGGCCTATGGCAGGGCACAGCTGGCCATCTGCTTTCTCTCTGAGGGGAAGCAGTGTGACCGTATCTGCTCATGAGACTCAGCTGTGTTGCCGAGCAAGTAGCCAATGGGTCTGGGGGGTGAGGTGTGGGCGGCTCTGAAGAAAGGGCAGGCGGGAGGGTTGGGGGTGAGAAAGCAGGGGTGTTTGTCTCTACCTGGCCTTGGGTCAGGCCCTTACAACACTTCTAACCGCCTTCAGCATTACAGAGATTTTAATTGTGCATTGATTATCATCTGACAGAAGAGGGAGACATCTTATCTTCGCCTTTCACCTCTGGCATGCAGGATGAGAAGTTTAGGAGGAGGATGTTTGCTTAATGACAAATTCATCATAAGCCGACAGACATTAAAAAAATCTAGCAGTCTTACTAAATGTAGTGCCAGGTTTTTATCATTTGCTTTAGATTTACATTCATATGTGTGATCAACTTGTCCAGTACAGGGTCCCCAGGAGGACCAGAGATGGCATCCAATAATGAAGAACGTGCACTATTTAAAGACCCTGCTAAATCGAATCATGAAGCTTTAGATTGTTCCACCAGGTGTGGTTATCATGGCTCAACCATATGATGGATGTCGCCATTGCATTCGCAGAAAACCACACTCACGAAGATTTTCAGTGACAGACAGAAATCTGTGCAGCGTTTCACACAAACCCTTGGTGATGAGCTTCCCCTGCAGGGCTGCATATTCCCACCAGCTTTAAAAGGAGGGATTAAATATTACTTTCACATCACTGATCCTCAGCATCTCTAGATGCCCACATCACCTAAGCAGAGGCTAAATGTTAAGCGATGGGAGAAATAAGTTCTGAAAACTGCACTGGGGAGGTGGGACCTCCTTGCCTTGATGTAATCCCAGAGCCAATAGAGCAACAAACCAGGAGGTTTAAACTGGTCTGCAGTCAATGGCAGACAGTAATCACAGCTTTTAAAATCTCCCTGAATTGCTGCACGGTCTCAGATATCACAGATTTTCAGGCACCTTAAAAACCTGTTACGGGAAACAGATGAATAAGATAGCACGGTCCTCAAACAGGTCACCTTCACAACCCTGCTTTTGCTGAGATGCTTGGGTGACATTGTGCTGTTTAATTATGGCTCTTCCCAGGCACTTGCACCAGAGGGAGGGCAGATGCCAGGACTGTGTGTATAATTAACAATAAAATAAATGGTTTACCATTGCCACGCACACGAATGGCGTATGTAGTCACTGGCACTTCAGGATCTAAACCTGCAGATTTCAGAAAGGTTATAACAAGATGGGGGTATTCTTATCAATACAATCAATGTGAGTATTTTTAATAAAAAACAAAGGCATATATTGTGTAAGATAAATACTTGCATACGATGAATATCCCCCCAGTGGTTCTGCTTACATATGCAGAATGACTGGGACTTGGGCTATGATGTTGTTTTTCCAACGTGGACTCGACGCATGCCACACCACAAAGGTTCATTTTTCCACTACCACGTGAAGGTTGTACCCGCGCTTCAGAGTGCGAAGCCTCAGCCCCGCCCCCGTCTATGACGTTCAGTCCGTGATTGGCTAGACGCTATTTCATTGCACATATAACGAGAGTCTTATAGACGATTTATGTTTGGTGTGGCGAAATTTATTAAAGTTGTTTTAATGCGGTAAATGAAAAAGTGAAACTAGTCTAATTTTCAAGCTCGTAAACCAAACCATGTAGATGTTTTAGATTTATTTTTCCATTGAGACACAAGGCTTCAGCACAAAATTAATTATCTTTCTTGTTTACCATTCACAGCACTTGTGGGCCCATTATTTGTGAAATTAACATGCGGTGCCTTTAAGCATGGGAAAAACCAAGCAACGGGTTTAGTTGGATACTTTTTATATATTTTTTTACATTTTGTTTTCTTACATTTCAATGATGCATTGATATTTTTATGTAAGGGTATTTGGATGTTGTACATCAGCAATTACAAAAAGGCTTGTAGTACAGCACTGTTTTACAGTCATGGTGAAAAGAAAAAATGATTTATCGTTTTAAAGAAACGCTAAACAGTTAGTAAATGTCAAAGCCTTGTGAATAATAGTCATTAAAACTTTACTGGCAATCACTGATTTCTTCTAGAACTATTCTTTATTTCTTTCCCTCGTGTACGTGCTGTCTTCTACCTTTTTCAACAGATTTCGTTTTATAACATTCAATTTTACTTATACTTTTGTTCCCAACTCCATATTAAGCATTATAGGATTTAATTTAATGTAAGGACCACGTGGTAGACCACTCCATTGAGGCGTTAATTACATCCGTTTACATCCGTTACAACCGAACCGGGGTTATAAGAAAACTAAACACCGATTGCAACTTTGGTCAATTTCCAAGAATCGTTATAGTAAGTAGGATATTGTGGGGGCGGGGTAGACAATGCACAATATCCTTATAGGAAACAGTGAACAGTGAATGCCAAATTTTTCACACTCTTCACGGTCCTGAAGTAGCTTCATCACTTAGTACAAGAAGCTGGCAGACGCTACAACAGCTGCTTCTAATACAAGACACAAACTCTGTCTGTCTGCATGAAAATCATACACAAGCAGAAAAGGGGTGACTAAGAGACAAGTAAAGCAAGCCAACAACGAAAGTTAAGTCTGAATGTGTTCAAGCACATTTTTATAGGACATCAACAGAAGTACAACATAATGCAAAGTAATTCATAACAGAGAACAGAGGAAGGATTCCTCTTTAGCACAGTAAAGACATACCATCGTTTCGAGCAGCAACCTCCGCCAAAGCGCACACTTTCAGGAATAAAAGAAAATAAAGACTTGCCATTTCAGTTCCTCGATGTGAATTACTGTGATGAGAGAAAACGGAAGGAAAGTATCATCCGACAAGCAACCATTCTTTCTGTTTCAGAAAGGAAAACACTGAACGTACGCGTGAAAATTATTGAATATTTTTTACGTGACAGTAACAAAAGCATTATTGCACCACTAGTTGGAGAACGATCGAAATCTTTAGAGATGAGTAATTGCTGAAGATTTGTTAAATTCCATACATGCAAAATAAAATGCTCACACTGTGACGTTAAACTGCAATAAAGCACAGGTAGAATTACAGTCGCCTACCTCTGGTATTCGCCGTTAGATGATTGTGCTGCTCTGCACTTTGTGTAACTGACTCGACCGCCGCTAGGGACTGTTATTACGGTCTTCATTTGGGATCTCGGCGTTTCGGCTTTTAAAGGAACAAGGCCCTAAATGAAATTTACAGGAAAAAAGACCTGCATGATATCGTGTTTTGGTGGCTTGCAGACACCTATGACCCCTGCATGGTAGGACTGGACCTGCTCTGTTAGCTGGGGGCTCATCTTTTTGCTGCTTAGAATGCATATTTATAAAAAAGGATAAAATAAGAATAGCCTAACGTGCAATCAAAAGGCAAACCGAAGTTAAGCATTGAAACAAAACACGACCATGGGGAGTACAACTCATTTCATATTTATAACGATATTATAACCGCACATGCAATTGTGTAAAATGAAAAATCAAGAAAATGCTTTACTGAAAAATTGCTTTTAAGTTAAGAACAAGTTTACCTTGTGTCAGTTTCTGTCAGTATCTGGGTCAGGGCCAGTCATAAATGGTCACCCAGGACAGTTCGGTTTCTCAACCCTCTGCTGTTGGGTGTCCTCCTTTTAGCCCCCTTGTCATCCATTTTCCTTTCCCCCTTCCAGACTCCCCATTAACAATTAACACTGCTCTCTCCAATGTCAATGACACTAAAAACGTGAAACACATGTATACACATACTATGGAAGCAGAGATAATTATTGTGACTGAAAAACTGTTCTTGGCTTCTGTGATATGTGTATGATATAGCCCTCCATTTTGGACACAGGTGTCCTCCTGTCTAAATTCATGCCACTGGCCACCTTACCTGCAGGAGATACAGGCATGGAGGCACCTAGGGCTGACTCTTGCCCCAAGAAGTAATTTAGATTGCCAGTTTCCCAAGAACCAGTTTCTACTACGTGTTTTGTTTATGTGTGTGTGTGTGTGTGTGTGTGTGTGTGTGTGTTTCCTGAAGGGGGCACTGGCACAAAGCAAAAACAGGGCTATGGAGCCTGGATTTCCTGTCATACCTGTCAAAAACCGGCTGTCAACCGATTATTATTTTATCGCAATTAATCACAGCACATTTTGATGAAGCTGCCCTAGGGTGTCATACTGGCTTTGACTGGCTCTGCACTGACTGACAAGGAATCGTCAAAATATGTTTATCACACGATGCATCCTTAAATATTTGAACTGAAATTTAGCATTAAATGTAAAAAGGGGAATTACACGAAAAAAAATTGGGGGTTTGACCATCCTTTGGCTGTGATTTGGATAATGGCTGTTTAGATTGTAAATATTAACTACACACTCAATGCAACAGAAACATAAATTATTTTAATTATTGCAGTGCGTACTGAGTGCACAGCACTTCTGTGAAACTACAGTCAAGGACTATTTCTTAGATGAACTGAGATTGTTATTCCTGCTTCTGTAGGATATACATCGATATTGTGAGTTTTCCCTTACTTGTTCAGCACGATTCATGTTTACAATGTTTCAGTGCAACTGTAAGAAAACCTCTTAAGTAGATTTACTTCCATATGCAATATGTGTTAGTAACAATCCTGTTCAATTCATTTTATGTAATTTTCTTAACATACGCTCACCATGCAAAGATTTTCCTGTGGAAAAAAGATAAGAGAAACCAAAAGCAGTTAAAGATTTAAAAATTGATTTAAGAAATGTTCAAGTCCAATTTATTATTTTTCACCAACAATGTTTCCTCTGAGTAACAGTTGTTTTTTTTACTTAAGGGAAGAAATTTCACAAGGAGGGTATGAGTCTCATTAAGTTTGATTGAAAGGTATGTTTGTGTTACATTAGAATATAGGAAGCTATCAGAAGAACCCATGAGGGAGAAGCTGGTGAGTTGGCAAAGGCGAGACTGTGGAAGCATTTGTGATAGATCTCTGCCTCTACACACGTAAGGGTTATACACCATTCCCCAGTACCATGCAGGACGAAGCTTTATTCTCTGAGCCACTTGGTTATCACTTTTACCTTATGGCACGGTGCTCCACCATGCTGGAAAAGGCAAGTTCATCACCAAACTGTTCTTGGACGGTTGGGAGAAGTTGCTTTTGGAGAGTGTTTTGGTACCATTCTTTACTCATGGCTGAGTTCTTAGGCAAAATTGTGAGTGAGCCCACTGCCTTGGCTGAGCTGCAACCCCACACATGAATGGTCTCAGGATGCTTTACTGTTGGCATGACACCGGACTGATGGTGGCGCTCACCTTTTCTTCTCCAGACAATCTTTTTTCCAGATGCCCAAAACAATCGGACCGGGGATTCATCAATGAAAATGACTTTATCCCACTCCTCAGCAGTCCAATCTCTGTAACTTTAACAGAATATCAGTCTGTCCCTGATGTTTTTCTTGGAGAGAAGTTCCTACTTTGCTGCCCTTTTTGACACCAGGCCATCCTCCAAAAATCTTCACCTCACTGTACATACAGATACACTCACATCTGCCTGCTGCCATTGCTGAGGGAGCTCTGCACTGTTGGTGCCACAATCCTGCAGTTGAATCAACTTTAGGAGATGTTCCTGGTGCTTGCTGGGGGCCCTGAATTCATCTTCACAGCAATTGAACCTCTCTCTTTAATGTTCTTGTTGATCCGACAAATGGTTGATTTAGGTGCAGTCTTACTGGCAGCAATACTGTTTTTGTGCAAAGCAGTGATGACTTCACATGTTTCCTTGCAGGTAACCATGGTTAACAGAGGAAGAACAATGATTTCAAGCACCATGCTCCTTTTAAAGCATTCAGTCTGCTATTTTAACTAAATCAGCATGACACAGTGACCTCCATCTTTGTCCTCATCAACACTCTCACTTAACAAGAGAATCACTGAAATTGTGTCAGGAGGTCCATTTGTGACAGGGCTGAAATGGAGTGGAAATGGGATTTCTGGGATTAAGTTCATTTTCATGGCAAAGAGGGACATTGCAATTAATTGCAATTTATCTGATCACTCTCCTTAGCATTCTGAAGTATAGGAAAATTCCCTTCATAAAAATTGAGGCAGCAGACTTTGTTAAAATTAATATTTGTGTCATTCTCAAAACTTTTTGCCACGGCTGTAGACAGCTGTACAGGTAACTACTGAGAATTCCTGAAAGGCCAACACATGATCATCGGGTAGTCGAGGTAGGGATAGCAGAAGGACTTAACAATGTGCACACTCCTGGTACACACCAGGAATTTTTGATCACAGACCATACTCCACCTCTGCACTTCCCCATGAGGCCTCAGGTCCTATCCTCCCAGTGCAT
This sequence comes from Cyphomyrus plagiostoma, assembly GCA_019775915.2. Lineage (NCBI taxonomy): Eukaryota > Metazoa > Chordata > Actinopteri > Osteoglossiformes > Mormyridae > Cyphomyrus > Cyphomyrus plagiostoma. Next base: position 20,770,113 of record JABFEA020000002.1, read on the forward strand.
GAAAAACACTGGCAGCTTGATGGCAGGGATTGGTACCTCCTCCAACAGCCATGGTTTCTCTCACTGGAATGAGATCCATGCCTGGAACTGAACTTTAGCCAGAAATATGCCCGAGAGTGGAACCTGGGTTTATATGCATCTTAGTTTCACCAGAATGCCAGCTTGTTTGCCGCTTCTCCTTCTCGGGTGGCGTTTCAGCGGACGAACAACACCAGTGAATGGACATTTTTCGGTGTTGCCCTGCGGAGTGTCGCCAAGCAAAGGGTCCTCATTGAAGAACTCAAAGTCTGATTTGTGGTGAGTCTGATGTCCAGCAAAGTTTGGTGATCATATGTAAACCTACAGATAATAGTTGCTGTAAGTGAGGTGGACAACAAAAACATGAACAGAAACAGCAGCTTGCAACATAGCAACCATCCTCCTTCGGCACCATCTTCAGTCACTGCTAGGCATTGGTGGACACAGGGCCAACCATCACCTTCATTCACCTGGCCAACCTCCCTGACACTGAGCAATCGGCCCCACCAGGGTGGAACGGACCACAGAGCAGGAAAGTGTGGCTTGCAGACACCTATGACCCCTGCATGGTAGGACTGGACCTGCTCTGTTAGCTGGGGGCTCATCTCAGCATCCATGTGGTGACCCCTCAGCAAGACGGCAGCTGGCAGCAAACCCAACAGACATGCCAGTTGCCATCTTGACTCCCACTGCTCTGGTACCCCCCCCAACATACAACCAAATTCTCCAGCTCAGAAAAAGTGTGATAGTATGACAGCAAAACCTACTCTGGATACAGTGCAGACAGTTTACAAATTATGACAACGGAGCACCGTAGACCTGTCAGCGGAGCAGCGGCGCCAGTTGAGGACCGTGCTGGAAAGATATGTGGACATCTTCACGGCTCATGATGATGAGTGCAAACCAGCTGCACTCGTCCAACACCAGATCAACAGTGGAAATGCTCAACCAATCCATCTGCAACCTCATTCGCTGGCATTTGTTAGGTGTCAGGTAGCCGAGCAGGAAATCCAGGGAATGGCGGCAGTGGGTGTCATCAATCCATCAATCTGTGGGCTGTGCCAGTGGTCCTGATCAAAAAAAAGGATGGATCATGGTGTTTTTTTTGTTGATTTTCAGTGTCTGAATGTCGTGATCTGGAAGGACTCTTACCTGCTGTCCCAGATCGAAGACAATCTTGATTATATCACCAGATCGATGTGGTTTAGCTCCTTAGACCTCTGAAATGGCTATTAGCAGGTCGAATTGGCCCCAGGAGCCCAACCCAAGACTGCATTCAACATTAGTCAAGGTCTATGGTACTTTGGATCTATGCCGTTCAAGTTCTGCAATCCCCCCAGCTACCTTTGAAGATTGATGAGCAAATGCTGGCACATGTCCCCCACAACCAATTTGTCATCTACCTGGACAATCTGTTCATCCACACTGCTGACTTTGACGGAGTGCTGGACATTCGCAGAGCTGGTCTGCACCTCGACCCCAGAATTACTCCCTGCTCTGGTGACAGAGAGAGTTCCTAGGTCACATGGTGAGTGGTGACAGAGTGCTGGCGGACCCTGAAGGGGTTGTGGTGGTGTGGTGATAGATATGTCTGCCAGATTCTGAGCTGCCTGAAGTGTAACTATTGTAAGTATAGTGTAACTATTGCATGACCTGCCGTGAACTCCCAGCAGTCATCGAAGCCTGTTTCAGTGGACCTGATGTTTGAGCAAGCCCCTGAGCCTGAGGTACCAAGGGAGCCAGGGATGAAGCTCGCTCAGCAGCACCAAAGTGCAGCTACCGCCCAACAGAAACACAACCATTATGTACGCAGCCTCCAGCAGCACTTTAACATCAGCGACCCAGTTTGGGTGTACTGTCCCATTCACAAGAAGAGACGGTTGCCCAAGCTGGACGGTCATTGGAGAGGACCTCAAAGAGATCCTCGAGTGCCTGACTGAGGCTGTCTTCCACCTGTGGCTATAGTCCTGCACAGGGATCGCCTAGCGCCATATTGCCCCCTGCCCAGCCTGATGCCCCTGGAGCAGCTAAGGACGAGGATGTGGCAGAGGATGGAGGTATGCTGGGACTCTGGGGACTGTGACATGCAGGCTGTGGTGGCAGCGCTGGTCCCCGTAGCATTTGCGGGATATTGTGATTAACTTGGGGGCCGCTGGGAATGGCTGATTCCTCAGGTGGGGGCAGTGTAACACCCCTGGGCTGGTTTCGAGTGACTGATTATTACAACTACCAGCATGGTTTGCATGGTGCTGATAGCATATATAAATGTGTTGTTTAATGTGTGCAATCATGTATTTAATATTGTAAATAATAAGTGTTGTACCCTCATAATGTTTGTTTGTGTGTTTTTCTGCCAGCACATTGTGAATGAACACAGAACTCCTGTTCCTTCTTGTAAAGAGCTGTCTCTTCTTTATTATTAAAATCATGCCACACATCTGTGTTATAATACTGACTCTAAAATGTATCCCTGTGGAACTCTACTTTTCAGCAATGGCAATCTTGACATTAGGTATTACAATTCTGGACTCTAAGAGTGACAATGTCCAACTCTGTATGTGGGACCATTTGGGTTTTTAAAATCCTCCAGAACCATGTGTGACTACCTCAATTTTGTGCATATTAATGTGCATACTGAACAACTTTATATGACAAATTAACATTCAGAGGAAGTCTCAAGTTAGAAAGGATGTCGTCAAACCGTCAAATATGATCCCAGGGGTTTGTAAACTAAAAGCTTGGATGTAGTCCCACCCGTCAATTTGCAAAACATTCGTGCCCCGGAGGAGTGAAAGCCGCCATCAATCATACGCGACGGCGGCCACATCACAAAATGACAGGCTATTCCTATAGCAACAGCCTCCCCCGGGGGTTGTTCTGTACAAGAGTTAAGTTAGGGAATCAAAAAAGGATCTGTTCCCCGATCAGAGGGAGCATGCTTTATCCCCCCCACCGGAAAGTAGCTCCTAATCAGTGACGACATTTCCCTTCTCATCGCCCAGTGAAAGTTTTTTTTTCTGCAAAAGACGCTAGCAGGAAAAAGTTTGGAAGTGTTTCAAGAACGACGCACTTTAAACCGATACATCAATTTAAAGGAAACGGTGGCAAAACCGAGACAAAATGTCTTCTCCCTCTAGGCGGCTGCAGACCAAGCCCGTAATAACATGCCTGAAGACCTTCCTTATTTCTTACAGCCTGATATTCTGGGTGAGTTGCGCCTAAGAGCAGGATACGGAGAGGACAATGGGCAGGCGGTGCTGGCAGCACGTTACTGAAATCCTTACTATATACAAGTTTTACTTTTTTGAAGCATGAAAATCTAGCTTGGTGTTTCGCTGTGTGGGCTTTCTTAAATCCAAATAAGTTAAATATGCGTTTGGTAAAGCGATAAAAGTATTTCCGCGACTGTTTTCAAACTCGCATAAACACGGGTCTTGTATGGCCAGTTTAGCTGAAGGGGGGGGGGTTGTTTTCTGGACATCTGTTGTTTGTTCTGTTTTTTTTTTTGCTTCTGGTTTCCATACTTTGTATTTCTTCGACAATGTGTTTATTTTCATACCGGTATTGGTTTATAAAACATTTGTCTTTTTTTTTCACTGCGCAGCCCAAACTGTACGGTATTCCATTGTTTAGGGAAGGGAAGCGATCTGTAAAAAACTCATACTCTTCGTGATAATTTTAAACAATAGAGTGATAAGTAATTTATGCGCAAGTCCCGTGTACGACGGCTGTTTTTAATTTAATATTCAGCCTGATGAATTAACAGGTGCCGCTGGTTCTCGTAATTTTAGCTCAAAGGACATTGCCAACACAACAGATGCAATTTACCGGAGGCGTGAATACGATTGCTGTAGGCCTGCTGTAATTCTCAAATACGGTACCTTGATTTTATTGCGGTGTAAATAAACTACATCATACAAATAAAGTTTTCAATGTGGGGATCGTTTTTTTAAAAAAATATATACATAATATATATAAAATATATAATGTCATATATATATATAAAATATATAAATATATATATCGTCATAATATAACTTGGACTTTAGCTCAAGTCCATATGCTGCAGCCCTGCAATTTATTGCTGTAAGGTAGATGGCACGGCATCTCCTGCCAGATGGACTACTGATTCATACCTTTTAATGACCCCGTGGGCAGAATAAACAAGCCAAGCCTGTTAAAATTATTTTACCGGTTGCCTCTAATGGAGTTTTGAAAGGGGCTGGGGTCCATGCTATGCATTAGAGATGGTCTGTGACTGCCTCTCCTAGGTGCTTCCCAGTGGCGTTTCACAAGGCACTTAACCTGAGGGTTTGTTCACTGGAAAAACACATTGTTGAAGCACGGCACTGCCTCCTCTTGAACACATGATATGCGTGTGCGTGGGATTGCTGCATAGCAGTGAGGCTAGGTGTTAAACATGGCCTTCCCTCCGTCTGATATTCCCCTTTTAGTTCACAGGAGTCATTCTGCTGGCGGTGGGTGTTTGGGGAAAGGTGAGTCTAGAAGCATACATCTCCCTCGCGACGGATGAGGGCACTAACGCCCCTTACGTCCTCATTGGAACTGGGGCCGTCATTGTCATCTTTGGCCTATTCGGTTGCTTTGCCACTTGCCGCGGAAGCACCTGGATGCTGAAGCTGGTGAGTAAGGAGGGGGGGTGTGTGCTGCCAAAGGGGTCTGTGATAAATGAATGTGTCTGATGGTTCTCTTGTGTGTGCGTGTCCCCAGTACGCCATGTTTTTGACGCTGGTGTTTTTAGCTGAACTTGTGGCAGGAATCTCCGGCTTCCTCTTCAGACACGAGGTACGGATTTCCTTCCTACAGAGCCTCTAACCGGTTTGCCAGGAAACTTTGCACAAACTGAACAGAAGATAATGCAGTGTGTCTGACTATCCTAGCGTCCCTTAAAATACTGTAAGCCGTGCATTGTGGGACAGCCGGGGGGGACGTCAGTCTTTCATTTCATCCTCTGCTGCTTTTCAGATAAAAGCCAAGTTTAGCAGCAAGTATGATGAAGCTGTTAAAAACTATGACGGCAAAGACCACACAAGCCAGGCGGTGGACACCATCCAGAGGAGTGTAAGTGCCCCCCAGTGCTGCGCATTCTCATGATGAAGATGGAATCACAGGACACTCTAAAGAAGGATTCTAGAATCGGTATTTATAGATGGAGGGTAATGATTCCAGAATCGGTATTTTATAGATGGAGGGTAATGATTCCAGAATCGGTATTTTATCGATGGACGGTAATCTCCAGCAGTAGTTGCTCACGTATTTCTATCATGTCTAATACTGTGACAATAATCAAATGTATAGTGAAGCAATTGAAAAGAATGATTTTCTTCACTGTATGTTTCAGGGCTTCATTCATAAGTAACTTGTACACATCCTGAAATAAATATTTAATTATGGTTTGTGGATTAGAGTCCCTGCGATGGGCTGACCCCCCATCCAGGGTTGTTCCCTGCCTCGTGCCCATTGCTTCCGGGTTAGGCTCCGGACCCCCCGCGACCCAGTAGGATACGCGGTTTGGACAATGGATGGATGGATTAGAGTCCAGAATATTCAAGCAACTGTTACTTTCTTAAAAACACATTCCATCGCATTGCCTGGAGTGATTTGTTTTAGCTATTATATTTATCTTAAATATAAGCTGTAATCAAGTATTAAGTGTGTTTTTCATACTTATCTAAAACGGTTACATGAATCACATGATAATTTAGGGAAATGTATCAAGAAATACATCTCCTGGGGTAGCAGGACCCTCCCCCCCCCTCCCCAAACCTCGTTGGTGACCGAAGGGTTAATAATGCTGTCATCAAAACTGCAGCTGTTGGTTCTACTGGGGCAGCTCCGTGCTTGGTGGTAGGAGAGCTTCACAGAGCGTCACCCTCCCTGTTCTGTGTGTAAACATGCATTTTGACTGCTGCTACTGCTACTGATGATAATGATGATGTTTGTGTAAAATTCCCCAGCTGTCTCCTTAGACTGGAGCCTACCCAGGTCCACCAGCCAATGATTGTGTAGAGATCTGTGTTTAACACGATCACACTGCTCTGTATAGGACAGAATGGCCAAATGTCATATATGTCTGTTACCTGCACAGCTGAAATGCTGTGGCGTAAGAAACTACACAGACTGGGGGAACACCAGCTATTTCAAGGAGGATGGCATTCCCGCCAGCTGCTGCAAGGACACCACCAACTGCACTCCGGATGTCCTCAAAGACCTGGAGAAGGCCGCCGAAGAGGTCTACGACGTGGTAAGCCCAATGGGGAGCGAGCAGCATCAGCGCCTGTGTGCCTGGTGTTTAAATGGCTGAATATGTGTCCTGCCTGCCTCCAGGGATGCTTTGTGCTGGTGACAGGTGTGATGGAGTCCAACCTGGGAATTATTGCGGGCATATCCTTCGGAATAGCGTTCTTCCAGGTCTGTATCCGCTTGCAGTATGTTTCCCGTTTATCTGGCATCTGCTGCGCGTCACACATGACGCTAGCCGGACGCTTCTGGATTCTGCAAAACCTGTCATCTTTTTTTTATTATTATTTATTTTTTTTTTAATGCTGTGCACCTTCTCAGCTCATTGGGATTTTCCTGGCCTGCTGCTTGTCACGCTACATCACCAACAACCAGTATGAGATGGTCTAGCCTCAGTACGGGAGCTGCTGTCTCACGTGAGGTCCGTCACTCTTCTGCAAGTGCCCTCTTGTTTTGTAGTGGATGCTGGACTTATTCTGAGTGAGGGGTTGTGGGAGAGGGGGGCTTTATTTATCG
>JABFEA020000002.1:20793064-20816735 GCA_019775915.2 Cyphomyrus plagiostoma
ACAGGCTTCTCTGACCACTTAGCTGCCAAATCTTTCTCAAAAACCGGCATCTCTTACTAGAGCCTGCGGCCAAAATAAAAGGAGTATATGAGCGTTCAGATCTTCAAGGAGGCCACAGCCATACATTCTCATTTCCAAACCACATTCTACTCATGACTGATGATTTACTCCGGAAAGTGTAATCAACATCGATTCACTTATTCTCAACTCTGGCATCAATTGTAGTATGGAATAGGATGCCTGCAACATGGGGCAATGGAAGAAGGAGGCACTGTGTTTGTGTGGGCATCGAGAGCTCGACAGGCTTCTCTGACCACTTAGCTGCCAAATCTTTCTCAAAAACCGGCATCTCTTACTAGAGCCTGCGGCCAAAATATGATTTACTACTCATGACTACTTGACTCATGACTAAAATGGAAGAAGGAGGCACTGTGAGAAGAAGGCAAGCTGGCAGAGACAGTGTGATGCTCTGCCAGTGTCCTGCTGGATAACCTTGGGTTCTAGCATTCATGTTTATGTTACTGTAATACACACCATTTACCTGAACATTGTTGTAGACCCAGTACCTCCCTTTCATGGCAACAGTAGTCCCTGATGGCAGTGTCCTCTTCCACCTTTAATTATGAGTAATGAACCCCAGGGCGTCTTCTCACTCAAAACCAGTCCTTGATGCGCATTGTGCCGGCATCGCATGCTCTTCTCGTATGCCACACTGCAAAATTTGTTCAGGAATGGTTTGAGGCACATGAAAAGAGTTTGAGGTGTTGACATTGGCTCCAGTTTCCCCAGCTCTCAATCTGATCAAGCATCGGAGAGATGTGGCGACCAAGCAAATCAGATTCATGGAGGGCCCACCTCCCAACTTGCTCACAACTACTATTAATGTCTTGATGCCAGACACCACAAGATACCTTCAGAGGTCTTGTGGAGTCCATGCCTCGACAAATCTGAGCGGTTTTTGACAGCATATGGGGGCCTGCACAATATTAGGCAGGTGCTTTTAATGTTATAACCAACCAGTGTATATTTACACGCAGTTGGGAATAAAGCTTGGAGCCTGAGTACATGGTCAGACACCTCTGAAATCTTCTGAGGAGGCTTTAAAGGCCCAACAGAAATATGACTATTCTGGTGAGGCTCAAACCATCAACCGTTCAATCACAAGCACGGAGACTAATCCTGCTGAGCCACACACTGTATAACCTTTGGCTTCTGTTTCTGTGTTCCCTGTTTCTTCTGGTCTGTCACTCACAGTAATGGGTTATTTATTACAGATAAAGCAGATAATGGCAACACGTTGAATATCTGACCTGAATAGTAGAAATGGACAGTCACAAGCAAAAGGGCTTTTGTAAGTTGGACGCTGCTATCAATGTGTGTCTAGCTTAACTGGCTCAGACCAAAATATAGTAAAGAATTAACAGAACTTTACTGGGCTCTTCTAGAGGCAGAGGCAAAGATGAAGCTGGAACAACATTAAAACGTGAGCGGTGTGACAGTACTGTGGTGATACCGCGGAATTTACAACCCATCAGGCTGATCTGTGGTTCTCCCAGTTCGTACAGCCTGTCTCAAATGGGCAAAGTCCTTGGACTTGGAAGACAGAGGGAAGGAAGGAGCATTAACTTGGTTTACTTCCCATTTCCTTGTGTTTTTAAACAAAACAGCATATAGCTCCAGCAAAAGGCTTGGAAATTCAGGCACCATTCTATGTTCCTATAAAATCAAGGAACGTCGTATGACTCAGTGGAACTGGTGCTGCATCTCCTCTACCAAACTGGGACAACAGCCATTAAGGCTGCAAGTCAGACGACTGTTCCTGTCAAATTTCCATTCATCGTGGGGCTTCATTTGAACCTGTTTTTGAGACACAAGGACCGTGTCTCCACACCTTTAACCAAAGAGAGTAGAGTCAGCCAGCCCATGGAGCGAACGGGGATTTAAGGCCTTGCTCAGGGTGCAAAAGGTGTCAGCACTCTGCCAAAACCAGCCTTAAGCCAGTTAAACTTGGGCTGCTTCCTTAATTCAGAAAAACATTGCAAATTTATTGATTTTATGACAAAAATCACTACGTTATTTATTTGTTTACACATTAGAAAAAAACTGTAGCTTTAAGTAAAACATTAATTTCAAGTATTAATAAACTGAAATTCGAATTTAAGTTCTAAATGAGCTGTTCAGAGTTAAAAAAGTAAATTGACAAGCAGTCGGATTGTGCACTTTTTAATTAGTAACGCCATTTGTGTTTAGTATCCATTTGGGAACCAAAAACTACAACTGGATAACACTGTTAAAAAAATTAGGACACTTAATAAAATGTCTTTACAGAAGCCATGTGCAGATATGTTAGACACTGTCTGTCAATGAACTTCTTTTATGAAACCAGTAACTTTTCAGTAATATTTTGCAACCTTTTGCAACCAAGACATTCTGAGCACTGATCTTATATGAGTACCAAAGTTCAATGCTTCGAAAGGCTCAAAATGAACAACTTGAGAATCATCTAATAAGGATTCTTTATAAAAAGCACTCCATGCACACCATTTTAGGAAGAAAGCTGGAGACGCTCAGAACATTAAGCATTTCAAGTAATGAGGTGAAAACAGCCATTTCTGTATACAGAAGCAAGTGCCTGGCAGAGTCAACCTTGAAGATTATCATGAACAAGATAATGGAAAAGAGCATGTAACAGGCAAAGTGCAGGCATCTCTGTCCCGGTCAGCGTGCACCGGGAAGGGGGTGCCCGTCAGGGCAGACCAGAAAGAGCCGCAGTCCTGGTTATCGGGCACCGGGAAGGGGGTGCCCGCCAGGGCAGACCAGAAAGAGCCGCAGTCCTGGTTATCGGGCACCGGGAAGGGGGTGCCCGCCAGGGCAGACCAGAAAGAGCCGCAGTCCTGGTTATCGGGCACCGGGAAGGGGGTGCCCGCCAGGGCAGACCAGAAAGAGCCGCAGTCCTGGTTATCGGGCACCGGGAAGGGGGTGCCCGCCAGGGCAGACCAGAAAGAGCCGCAGTCCTGGTTATCGGGCACCGGGAAGGGGGTGCCTGCCAGGGCATACCGGAAAGTGCCGCTGTTCCACAGAAGTGCTGTTCTGTCATTGCACTGGAGCTAAAAAAAGGAATCAAAATGTGAAGGTCCTCCCAGGACACTCACTGGCAGCATGCCAACCCCCCGTCTGGCGTGCCCACCCCCCATCTGGCGTGCCCCACATCCTCCCATTCCCACTACTGGTGAAACTCCACCTTGGTCACGTAGTTCTAGGGGCTACAGTCACGTTGATAGCTCATGCGCAACAGGGTGGAGGGCGGCACAGCTGTTTATGAGCAAACAATATCAACCTCCCCCCAGAAAACACATAACCTATGAAAACACATAACCTATTACAGTGCTAATGAGAGTCTGATACACACCACCCTGCACGGGCCGAGGATTCTGGGAAAGAACTGATTCGGCAAAGCAAAAAAGGCCCGTATACATTTTTCCTATGTGCTTTTGATATACCAAGAGAATAAAACAAAAACCACATTTGTCCTACAAATTGACATGAACAATTTACATGCCCGCCTTTGAAACTGACTTGTTTACCAATATTAATCTGACAGTAAAATGAATGCACTGCCCCTATAACTAACTTCGTAGGCTATATTACGGAGCAGTATAGATCAACAGCACCGTGAGCACTGCTACAGGTCCTGAGCCTGTAACCAAACGCTTGTAAACAAGAATTTCGTGCTGTATTGATTTAGGAGGGCGACTTCTATATTCCGGCCAATGCAAAAAATTCTGAATTATCAGCGTTCCCAGCGTCCATAAAAATAATCTCAATTAATAAGTAACCTCCAAGCAGTTGATGCAACAGGTAAATAAAACCGACAAAAACATAAACGTGTACGTTTTGACTTTTTGTTTATCTACAGAGCGGTCTAAAAATAGCTTTCTATAAATAGGCAGATGCCCATCACTCTCCTTTTTTAAGATAGGATTGAACTGGGTTACCCAAACGCACTAAACTGGGAAACACACATTTGACAAACAGTGCAAACAGTGCGCAGTACACGGGGGCAGCACGTGGGGCCTGGCGTGATGCGCACATGGAACTAGGTATGAGAGAGGAGGCGCCCTGGGTTTCATCATCTGTAATTCCAGGCAAGATGCGTTTACTTTTCGCAGCGATCTAAAGCATCTCGGTCCATAACCCACGGTAGTTTTAGTATCTAAATTGTTGGCTCCATCTAGAGGCGGCATGCAGTTGAAGTGAGATGGCGTAAGAAAAGGATGCAAACGAGTCCAGTGTCGACCATCTGAGGTACCGGCGGTCTCAACAGAGCTGTATGACGTTTCATCAAAAGCATCAAACAGTTCATGCCGCGAAGAGACTGCCTTCTTACGGATCCTGTTGCTGCCTGATTTTACATTTTTAAAAAAGGAAATTTTATTACAATACTGTAACATGCTTTTGATAACTAAGGCCCAGTAAAATAATTATTAGTTTATCATCCTTTCAATCAGAAACAAGTGATGAGGGGGGGCGAATTTTTTTTATTTTTTTTTTATTTTTATTTCTTAGAAAAAAGATAACGGAAGATAAGTTTTCAACATCAACAGTAAACAAAAGGAACAGCAAAAGATGTATGACATATGGGCTGATCTGCAAAATCAATATGAAAAGAAAATATAAAAAAAATGTTTCATTCAAAATTTGTGAACGCCGGCAGCGGAATTTACACAGGAAAATACACTTTTAAAAAATAAAATAAAAAATCGATGCGGGCTAAATTCGCTACGCGGGCGGGGATGATAAACTAATAGTTTTTTACTGGGTCTAACAGGACAGATTTATTTATTATTACAAATAAATAAAATCCCAACGAAAAGCGTGGACAAATACGTTCCCCGTAAAGCCACAAGGGCGCAGAATAAGGCAATGCAACACCGGGAATATAATCTCAGCCCTCATTAATGCAGTATCAGTCTGCCTAGGAGGGTGCAGACCGGCAAACAGCTGGTCTCAGTCGGAGCGGCGAGCGATGTCCCAGTCGAAGTGAAACTGGCTGGCTCACGCCTCTAGAAGTTCTCGCGCCCTCTGCAGTATCGACACAGAACTTCAAAGCACCTATTTCATATGATGATTACTGTTAGTATTATTATTAGTAGTAATGATTTCTCAATATCATTATAAAAAAATATCATATATAACGTTGGGTCATTACACAAAAACATTAAACAATGAACAATTGCCTACCACATGACCTACGCCTGGCCTCGCCTTCATGTAAGTGTATTCATTCAATCATCTGTAATATTAGTAGTTGCTTTTTCAGTGTAGTCATAAAGGAAATTGTTTTGATTAATTTATTGTTAATGTCTCAGACGCTCCGAGTTCTGGTTCTGTTACTACTTTAAAATCTGGCTGCTGAAAGTGGACTTTGGGGTACCAGCGAGAAGGAGCACTTCCTCAGTCTTCGAAAGCTCCTGCTAAGACTTTGAAGACCAGCTGAGACAAACTGGAGACTCTCTCAGCTGATGTGTACTCAGCGGCCAGTTGGTGTCTGTGGCTGGAAACACCTTCTTAATGAGAGCGAGTAGAACGAACAGCCTGATGAAAGCTAACAGGATGGTGCTGAAAGTTCCACAGTGGTGTAGAGAAAGGCTCCTCTGAACGTGCAACTCATCTACCAGAGTTGTCAGTAGACCCATCGAATAAAAGAGTCAGTACGTCTGTATCAGCAGCTGAGAAGGACCACGCAGAAAATTAGTCACAGCACAACACTGGGTGTCCCCACTGCCAAGGGAAATCAGTCCTAGATGTAGTTTTTTGGTGGCTGATCAGGCAGAGATGTCCAGCGAGGTGCAACCCCCCATTTTAGACACACAAAGTACACAGAAACACCAGCGTTCATGCTTTATTCTGGTTGATTTCATTAAAAAAAAATCATTTAACGCTCATCTCCTATCACGACACAGCTTATTCAAGCCAGAACATCTGCATCTTCACAAAAACCCAAGTTTCAAGTTGAGTCGCCATCCTACCCATCAGAACTACGCCACAGGTAGAGAGGATGAGTTAACTGTCTTTTACATTTCTAGGTCTCTTATAAATATAAGTTATTTGTCTATACGTCCAACAAAACTTCATCTAAAATGTCCAACAAAAAGAAAAAAAAAAAACTTCATTGATTGTCAACACAAAATCTAGCTTAGCACCAGTACAATAAAACTGTACTTTTGCTTGTCGAAGATATTGTACGCAAGGGGAGACAAAACAGCTCTGAATATGGGACGAGTTGTACATTTCAAATAAAGCACCAACCAACCATATAAAGCATCTCTTTAAATCATTTTTTCCCAGATACACAAAGAGGTCAAATATATTAATAACAAAGTCTATTAAATTAAGCAAGTACACCAATCAAAAACAGTGGAAATAAAACATGCTCCTCCCACCAGGGCGGAGTCCTTTACAACATCAAGGGCCAATCAGCGAGAGGCCACTGATCTTTCCCACAAGCCCTCTGGAGCAAGACGGGGTTGCAGTCATGGCATGTGCAGGGGAGACATTTTTTCTTAGTCACACAGTTTTCCCAGAATGAAAAAAAATTGCCACAGGATTAAATGTAAAGGTCTCTGACCACATACAACTGAAGGATGGAGGGCACTCTGGATAACAAAAAAGAAAAGTTCATTTGCTGATTTTCAGTAGGACGTCATGAACAGATGTAGTGTAAGGAGGAGAGCGGAAATGTCTCAGTGGTTGTTGCAAACACAGCCGGAAATTGGGAAAGATGAAGATGGAGGGACAGGGGAGCATGACTTTGGTGTAGAAACGCTGAACGGGGGAGCAGCGGGTATGGCGTGGCGTGCACCGGGTCCACAGGCTCCTCCCAGAGCAGGTAGCTGACAGGTTCGAGGGACCATATGTTCCAGCGGGCCTCCCGCTATGGCTAACAGCGATTAAGCCTCTTAGCTGCATCCGAGAGTCCACCAAGATGAAAGCCAAGGATTACTAGCGCTGCTCTCAGAGATGAACACAAAAATAACTGGGCAAAAAGAGAAACATCCCTCCCCCAAGACGAATAACACATTTAACAACTGAAAATGTGTTCACCCTGATGGCAAGTGGTACATATTACAATATATGTACATACGAATATAAAAGGTTTTTAAACATTTATTGAATACTGAAAAATACTTGGATTGAAACCTGAAAGTTTCTACCCTCAAGTTGTGTTTGACCCCTCCTGTCAGCTAGGGGGCGCTGCCTTGGTAATTGGGCACTGATAAATATGCTCAGTGCAAAAGAGGCAGGCATCGTGAGGCGTATCCCCTACATATCCTCTCTGCTCGTGATTCAAAAGTGCAGCATCCTCACTTTTTGTACCACACTGTCCCCTTCAGGTAATGCTGGTTCTGTTTAGAGCTGGTTCTGATCACTTCTCCATGGAATGGAGCCTCAATCCCCATTTCATCCAACTGCAAAACATCCTCAAAGACGACTCCTGGCTCTCCGTCTTCCACCCGACCGTCCATCTTTGGAAGGTCTGGGAGGAGGGGCTGTGAGGACGTCAGGATTAGGGGCCCGGGCAGGCGGCGTAGGCCACCGTCAGCAGGCTCCGGCTGTGTCTGACCTCTCCTCCTCTAGAATCTGGACTGTGGAGCCCAACAGTCCCTGTAAGTCTGGAACGCACCGCACCAGCTCAACCGGCCCCTCCGTGTCCTCCTCCTCGCCCTCGCCTCTCAAGAGTCCCCGGGGGACCGGCGTCACCTGGCTCACGGCCACCTGGCGGCGCAGCTCTGCGTGTGGGACACTTGCCACCTCGAACTGTGGGTAGCGGGCTCGGAAAATACGCGCCGACATCTTCAGCCGCTTCAGAACGTCAGACAGGAGGAACCAGTTGCAGAATCTGCAACAAAAGACGAGGCAGAGAGATAGTGGCTGACCTTCACACTGCTCCTCTCCCTCCCCCACGTCCAGTGAGTTACAAACGCAGTCATTTTGTTCCCTACATCAGACTCAATCGCACACAATAGCCCATCTGTCCAGGAATCCCAGAAGCTTCTCAGTATGACTGAATGCTCCGTTCCGTCTCCGCATTATAAATCTGATAAAATTCATATGCATATATAGATCTGTCTGAAACAGCTTGAGCTGCATTACTTGCAGAAACAATGGAAAAAAGGTTAATTTAATTTACACTAGGCAACACTACACTAATAATCATATAATAACCTGTATTAATTGTTTTGTTTGTGCAGCAACAATATGTGTATTTTTATAATGTTTATTTGTTAAAATTATTTTTAAAAAGTGCTTGAAACCTCTAGACTAATGGTGTGTTACATTTGTTTAACAAAAACCTTAATTCTAATTACGTATTAACAGATGTTCAGCTTAAAGCTACGACAGCAGCTTCAGTTCCGTGGCGGAGTTGGTAAGGCACTCTGCGCCTGTGGGGTCCAGCTTCTTAAGCGGCCCACCCAGCACCCCCAGCCCAACATCCCTACTCTGGTGCCCCTGCCCGGCGCCATGTGAGCTGCCCACTCACTCACCCTTGCGACAGGGACACCTGCACGTGATAACAGGGTAGGAGGGGCTCCGCCGAGAACTCGAACAGGAAGTGGTCCTTCTCAGTGGCCATTTCTGTTCCCTCCTCCTTCGCTTCCTCGGGCAAAGACAGCAGGAATTCCCAGCATGCTTCCTGGTCGGTCTCTGCAGGTGAAGATGCAGAGTTGGCGATTCGCTTGAGGTCAGCACGGCCCCAGCACTGGCGATGGCACAGCCCCAGCAATCCGGGGGCACAGGCTGGCCACGCCCGTGTGTCGCCATGAAGGCCGCATCTGTGATTGCTCGGCAAACAGAAACAGCCTTCTCGGTGTCACACAGGGCGTGTCCTACACTAGGGCCCCAGGTTCGAGTGGCGTTCGCCATCTGACGCGCCTAACGGAGCAGGAGCCCCATAGCTGCTGGCTGGGCGCAGCCCGCCGGAGCCAGGACTGTCCTCCGAGCACGTTAGAGACGCTCGGTGGAGCAGAAAGGCCCAGGCGCCTGACAGCAACGCGCCAGTCAGAGTGCCAGTGTGGGTGCCCGTATCGGGCCGCCAGGGGAGCCCTGTGATAGGATTAACAGCTCAGCACAGAATGGGCAGCATAAACAGAAGAGGGCATTCGATGTGGCAACAGCGGGAGCAGCGGCGGCCGGAGCAGCGGCGACGGGAGCAGCGGCGACGGGAGCAGCGGCGATGGGAGCAGCGGCGACGGCGACGGGAGCAGCGGCGGCTCCTACCGAACACAGTGCTGCTGTAGAAGTCCCAGGGCAGGCTGGTGTCCTCCTCATTCCTGGCCTCCAGGTCTGTAAAGTACTCTAAACAGAACGGGCCCAGAATCAACAGCTGGCCTCATCTCCCATCCCCTCTGAAAACCATTCCCCTCCCTACTGTCAAATCACTCACCCGGGGGGAGGGGGTCACTTCTGCTCCCCTGACCCTCTAGTCAGTCACTCAAAGTGCCCTGGAGGGCAACTTTAACCCTGGTACTTGTTTTTCAGGTCTCTGCCCAATATTACTAACCCTTCCTCCAAGCTCCCAACACAAACCACTAGCTGGTCAGTGTCACAGCTTCTGCTCCCGGCTTCGGAAGCCATGTACTGGCCAGAATTTAATTTCACATTATCCGATTAATCGATTAATCGAGGTTTATGGGTAAAACCTACTTAGGAATGCAAATAATGGATGTGACACAGAACACCATGCGGAGGCACTATTTTCACTCCGCATCCAGAGCAGCCCTCCCTGTGGAGCAGACGGGTACCTTGGAGAAAGGCCCGCATGCTGGGACTCTGGGCCAGCTTCACGGCAGTCTGCCCGGCGTAGGTGGCCAATGTGGGGTCTGCACCATGGTTCAGCAGAATCCACACCACCAGCAGGTTGTCGCTGGCAACCGCGTCGTGAATCGGCCTGCGGAGCCACGAGACGGCCATCACCCAACCGGATCGCTTGGCGCCCAGCGGAACGCTTTCCCAGCGACGCCGGTTAGCAGCACCCCCCCCCCACAGCCCCGCTCCATTTGGTACACACCGTGTCCCATCTTGGGCACTACAGTTGACATCGGCACCATGCTCTAACAGGAGCTGCACGATAGCGGCCCAGCCGTGGGCACAGGCTTCGTGGAGGGCGGTGTACCCAGCGTTGTCGCGGCGATTCACCTCCCGCACATCCTTCTCCAGGCAGTATAGAACCACCTCCTGCAGGGGGTGGGATCTAACTCAACATCTGCTCGTCCATATGCAGGCTAATAATGCTGGACATGTGAAATTAGTGCAGATAATTCACTTCACACTGGAAAATTCAATCCTGGGGAATGGGGTTAGAACTAAACACCAAGTCCAAATGGGCTCGGTGGCTTTGCAGTGGACCCCGCCACCCCCAGCACATGCCATCGCCCCCAGCGAGATGGCAACGGCAGGGGCTACGTACTTGGTAACCGAGTCGGGCTGCACGCTGCAGTAAGGTCTCCCCCGCATTCTTGTTGACGATCAGCCGGCGGACTTCGGGGGGCACCGGCCGGGCACTGGCAGGCTCTGGGGCACTGCCGCTCCTCCGGGTCATGCCTTTCCTGCCGGCTCCGGGAGAGGACGGCCCCTTGGGGGTGGCGCAGGGGCCTGCCGCTCTCTTTGCTGAGGGGCTGTCGACATCAGGGCCGGCTGGGGGGCGCTTTCCTGAGCCGCTGCGTTTGCCCTTAAGCTGAAAGGTTTGTGACAGGGCAGAGAAAGTGGAATTGGTGTTAGCAGCAAAGGGCACCACGGAGACAGCAGCTCGGTGTGGCGCCCATAGATCCGCTGTCGCGGGCGACCCTGGGGAACAAAAAGAAGAAAAAAAAAACAACAAAAAAAACAGCCTTTTTCAATAACTATTACTGCCACCAGAGGGCGATGTAAGGCTGCTGTTAGACTGTTATACACGGCACCCCAGATCATGTCAACTCAGGGCAAGTCCTCGTAAAACCTTTTAAATAAGTTATGATTGAAAAATCACCAAATAAGGTCAATTAAAAATATTATTTTCTTAAAGCTACCCCTCTACCTTCTTTTCATCTTCTTCTGCATCACACAAATGTTTGCTCTTGAATTTCCGCTTTCCTGAAGGCTTGTCCTCAGACTCGGCGGTGGGGCAGCCCTCTGTGTGGCGCACTGACCCAGAGCGGGTGAGCAGGGCCCGTTGGGGGTTGGGCTCCTGGCTTGGGGTGCAGCAGGATGCAGCGGAGGCAGCGCTGAGCCGTGGGTAAGAGGCAGGCCTCAGGTCTGCACAAACACAGGATTCCCAGACGGTCGTTAAGGGACCCAGACACAAGGCCAGTGGGGGCCACCAGCATTCCCAACAGAGCAAAGAGTCCTCTAGGATTGCAAACATTCATCTACACTGACGGGGTTTAAGGCAACACAACAGAACACTGCAGAGCTTACAAGTGATTTGTGGCATTGTCCAAAACAGTACACAATGGCATCGGCAGAGATATCCACACATTTGCTGCTTAAAAACATTACACTGAGCCTTAAGCATTTTGACGCTAATAATGAAACTGGTTCCAATTAAAGCATTCCGCCTCTCCTAGAAGCAGTATGAGGTGCTGTGACCCCCCCCCATGCAGTTATGAGGACCCCCAGCTATGGAGACGTGATCTGGGCCATACCTGCCCCAGCCTTGGTGCCCTTTGGAGGGTTCACAGACTTCTCCTCCGCCTCAGCCTCCCCGACCTGCTCTTTCTCCATGATATACTCCCCATTCTGGTACTTCCTATTCCTGCGACGCCTCCTCTTCTTGTTGGCGGGAGCATCACTGTCGGCACAGGGGGACAGACTTGCGCCCCCCAGGTCAGCTGGGCTTGGCAGGGGGTTGGAGCGAGGCCTCCCCCTGGGCCGGCGCACAGCCAGGGGGGCAATAGGAGGGGACGGGCCGGGAGGTCTCCAGTCAGCCTGTTGGGATTGGTCGCCCCGCCGCCGCCCCCTCCTCAGCCTGGGGGAGTCACTGTCTCCCATGTCCCTGGCAGGAGTGGTAGAGCTGGGCATTTCTGCGTTCTGGCCACTTAAGTTACCTGAATTGAACAAAAATTAGCCATGACTTTAATACCTTGTTGATGCACTTGGAAGATTCTAGCGGACGATTCTTCTGGCATGTAAACCTGGCAAGTGACCCCAGGCTTTAGCTACCAAGAGCACTACAAAACATGCTCACCTGCCAGAGGTACAGGCAAGCAAACAGGCACGATCCCTGGAACCCGGCGCCCCCTAATCCTCGTGGATCCCACACTTTGTATGGTTACAGGGAGCGTAACGGCTAACGTTTCTAGGACATCCTCGCTGAAACTGGGGCTGTCAGCCGTCGGGGATACAGGGGGTACATCTTACCCTCCTCGGTGTGGGGGAGGCCACCCCTCCCCCCACGCAGCTCCTCCTGCTGCTCCCCGTCCTGCTGGGATGGTGGTGGCGCCGTCGGCTGGGCCTGGCGTGGCTCCAGTCCAGGTGCCCACGACTTCCTCGGCTGCGAGACGAGGGGAGACCGAGCTCAGCTCACGAACTGGGTCACTGTCTACAGGCTAGGTGCCGCTCTTCAGCTCTACATGCTTCGCATGTCATGCACTTCAGTCAACGTGCCACGTGCAACAGATTCTCTTAAAATCTTGTATAAATCGAAGCTCTTCAACAAAATTGAGAACCATGACATTCCCCCTGAGCAACAAATTGTCTAAATGGAAGAACCTTCCTCATTAGGGATTGCAAAGGGGTGGTAAATTTCCAGGAACTTTCCATTCCATGGGAAGTTAAGCAGAAGAATTTTGGACATATTCCAAGTTGTAAACTTTCTATGGAAATTACTGGGAATATATAGGAATAAAGAGAAAATTCCCAGAATTTTGCAACCCCGTTCACCACATTTCAATGATATCCGCTGTATTGAACAAACGAACTTGCTTACCCTCTTGGCTTGGCGTCCCTGTCTTCCTGACGGGCTCCCCTTCTCCACCTGTCTGGTTGGACCCGGTAACACTGTGTTGTTCTTGCTTAGCCGTTTCTCCTTGATCGCTCTGGCTTTTCCCTTGGATGCCGGTGTCTTCCTGCCCAGCTCAGTCATCACATTGCGCTGGCCCTTCAGGATGGACAGTGCAATGCCCTCCAGCTTTACGCAAGGGGACAGGCTCTCACCTGAATGCTTCACCCCCATCCCCGCTCCTCCATCAACCTCCTTGGCCAAGCCGTGCACCCTCTTTTGGCCATCAGCCATGGTACTGGCAGCACGAGTTGGTGGTCTGCTGGGATCCAGGAAGCCATTGCCCTCCGAGTTGCCTTCTTGCCCAACTTGTCTGTCTACAATGCCGCCCCTTCGCTCTCCATCACATCCTTCATCGGTCCTTCGGGCAGCACTGGAATCCCTCTGTGAGGAATTCCTCTCCATGGTCCCATCCCTCCACTTCACAGACCTGAAAGGCGGGAAACCCCCAGCGCTGCCCTGTCGAAAGGGGGCGTCTTGGTGACCCATGTGCAGCTTTTCCACCTCAGGCTTTCTTAGGCCTAACATGTCCAAAGTGCCACCATCATCCTGGGCCAACCCTGTAGTCTCCAGTGCTTTCTGCTTCACTATTGACTCCAGGTTTGACAGTGGACACTTGGCTGGTTCCCACTTCTTCTCATCTGCTTTGGACGGGCTTTGTCGGGGGCCATGAATCAGAGTGCCATGACAGCTGGTCACCAGCTGTGCCTTGGTACTCCCTTGAAGGATCTTCTGCTGCTTCGAGGCTCTTTGGTGGGGAAGCAGACCTGGCTGTGGTCGCGAGGTAACGTCGACAGCGGAAGCCTTCGGCATAACCGCTTTCCCACCTGCAGTCTTACCGGAGTTGTGTGAGCTGGTGGATCCAGACAAAGCTGCGGAGAATGGATCCTTGGACACACAGACCTGAGATCCAGGTGAGCTTACACTGTTGGAGTGCTTTGAACCACTTGAGTGCTGCATTTCCTTGCTCATAGACGTCCCTTTCTTTCCCCTGGAGGCCAGCTGTTCCCCCTGGTCAATTATGGAGATTGACTCCTGCTTGGCAATGCTCTGGATGTCTTCCACAAAAGCAGCACACTTGCCGTCTTTGCTGCGCAGGGTGGAGGCTAGTATGGGACTGGCCACACCGACATAGGTTCCTGCAATGCTGGCTA
Source organism: Cyphomyrus plagiostoma (assembly GCA_019775915.2). NCBI lineage: Eukaryota > Metazoa > Chordata > Actinopteri > Osteoglossiformes > Mormyridae > Cyphomyrus > Cyphomyrus plagiostoma. The sequence goes on from JABFEA020000002.1 coordinate 20,807,255, forward strand.
TCGGACCCTGCGGGGCAAGCTTGCCCCAGGATGCCGACGGCTCCAAAACCTGGTGGTTCAACAATTTGGCAGGCTGCTTCGGGGGAACTCCATTTCTGAGCGCTTCTGGGTAAATGGCGTAGGCTGGGGCAGAGCCGAAGATGGCTGCTGGGGCCTTCTTCTGAGAGACTGGCTCAGCGAGGCTTGCTCCCGCATGCTGGCGCTCTGAGCCCCTCGGGGGCCTCTGTGGCTCTCTATCCACATTCTGTCGCTTCGACTTTGAAGACAAGTCAAGGGGCACATCCCTGACCTCAGCAGGACATACAGCCTTGGGTTCAGTGACAGAAGACGGTGGTTCGAGCCTAACGTAGGCCGCCGCCGCTGCATCCGCACACCGTTGCTGGTTTTTCTCAGTGTGGTCTGGCAGCCTGCTATGCAAGGTGACGCTGGCCAGGGTGGGGCTGCTGCAGACGGGAGGGACCAGTGGGGCCCAACTCAACGCCGGTTGTTTCAACGGCAGGCCTATGGTGGGTGACGCCACAAGCCCGACCGAAGAACCGCGGTCTGCGCCAACTTTGGTACTCCTGCCCGACGTGGAACTGCTCTTCAGCTTCGCTGCCGCCGGTGGGGGCTTACTCTCAGGAGTAGGTGCAGGGGTAGGGACGGGAGCCAGGCCCATAGAGAAGTGGTACCCGTAGGTACCCGTAAGCTGGGCCGTCACATTGGAGCTGGTGCTCTGTGGTGGCGGCTCCACCGGGAACTGGCTGGCTGTGGCATCCCTCAGCGCCGCGATCGGGCCCAGCCCGGGTGGCAGTGTGATCTTGCACAAGGACGAGCCCAAGTTTGAGGTGGGAAGGAAGGCCACAGGCTGACCAGGTTTGAAAAGGGATGTGCAATGAAACCCCGGGGGAAGACTTATTATGGGATGGGCCTGGCTCTTCGTCCCTTTGCTTGGGTTCGCCTTGCTGTGCTCGGCATTTAGGGGCACTTCCTGACTGGCTTTCTTGCCGCACGATCGCTGCTGAGCGGGAAAGGGCCCGGAGGCCTCGGCTGTGCCGGCACTGGCAACGTCAGCTTTCTTGTGCGGCTCGGAGTTCAGAGTCTCGCCGCCGTTCTGTGGCTCGGGGTCAAGCCCCGGGCAAGGATTGGCCGGGCCTCCTTTCGAGGCCTTGCCATCTGCCGCCGCCGCCGGCCGCTCCTGCTGGCCAGGAGGCACGTCTCCACGGAGGTCCGGGGACAGCGTCTGCGGCGGGTTGCCCACCATGCTCTTGGGCGCCGCACAGGGAGGGCCGCCCGCGAAGCTCACCGTGTCGCCATCAGCCGCGCTCGCCAGAGTGGGATCCACCTGCACCACCAGAGAGCGTGAAACCAAAGAGGCCGGCCATGCCGACTCTTTAACCCGGGAATAATCAGGAGGAGCTTTAATTTAACTAAACCTTAACATCAACTTTGGCTGCTTTGTTATAGATTAGCCTCTGAGTGATCGTTAGTGATGGTATTAACGAGTGAGCCGGCCTTTCGCGGCACATTACCTGCATATGATGGCTGTTAGCGCGGCATTCCGTAGCGGGAGCCTGGCCGGGTCAGCGGCTGCCGAATCCTCCGTCCGAGATTCTCTGCTGGAGACAGACGTTTGATTAGGCCGCCACATGCGTGGGAGCTGCGTGCGTGAACCCTGGACAATTCAGAAACCCATACATCTTAAGCAGCCATTATCTGTTACTTTTCATCTACCTCGAAACCCCCATAGCTGATTCTTCCTTTAATAATGCTTTTCAGTGTACAAAGGAAAATTATGCTGCCCTATTATCTTATATTTAATAATTAAGATACCTTTCACACACTGAAACACAGGTCCATATAACATTCCAAATAAAACATTATAATAATTAAATATCCATTTAATATTTAGCCCTGACAAGTGTCAATTGCCATTTGCACACAATTCGTAGTAACAAAACCTGACTATCATCTGCCTGCAGCCGAATCAATTTCCTATGTTTACAAACAGGAAATAACAAGCACAGCTTTTCTGTGAAATTAAAGCAATACACCTGTCAGTAACAACAAAAATTACAAGACAGTAAGCAGGAGACGATTCAGGTGATGGTGCAGAGAGGAACAGAACAAAAGACATACATATAGTCAGGATGAAAAATTAGGCACATGCCGATTTAACCTTCCATCAGTTGGCATGAGTGTGTGTAGCCATCAGCAATCACCTTCCATGGCTAAAAACAAGGCCAGAGATTAACATTCAATCCATCTTGAGGATTTTTTTAATCCTAGTTATGGGATGCATCATTTGGAAATTTCAGACTCGAAAACACCTAGGAATACGCTACCTTCTGCATCAGTGCAAGGAATCCCTATCCGATGTCAAAGCCAAGCACCTCACACTCCGTTGGGTACCTCTGTAACCGTTCTTCACAAGATGTTATGTGGCAACAGCTATATTTCCTCACAACTGGCAGATAATCTTTGCATGTTTCACAATAACAGATTTCCGTTAACAGATTTAAAAAGAAAGGTAAGAGGCAAATAAGGGGATGCGATTTACAGCTATGTCTCCCTCCTACAGTGTTGGCTTCAGGAGGGATGAAGGGCAGGACACTCATTCGCCGACGTGCACAGTGTCAGTCGGAATCATCGAGCGACGCAACGCTCTCATAGGAGAGTGAGATCCGCTTGATTTCACCTCCAGCGGAGCATAGGCGGCACCACACAGCCCGGAGCAGAGACCCAGCAGACGAACCCTCTCAACATGAGACAAAAGGGACTCGACTCAGACCCCGTTTAAAAGAGGGAGGGGGGCTGCTCTGACCAGAGTGCCACCAGGGAGCTTGTGCTTCCCACAAGTTTTTTCCCCTCAGTCACCTGTCTGTAAATATTTAGGCCCTAAAAGTCTGAGCTGGACTGCACACTGGCTTAACTGCAAGCAGGCGGCTTTGAGTTCCTGCTGAAGTGCCCAGGATGTATGTGGGGGACCTGGTTCCAGCAAAAACTTCTGAAGAAATGTCAGTTCCCCGAAGAAGGCTGCAGGCTCCATGTCAGAGCTGGGAACACTGGGAGGATACAGCATAGCTTCAGATAAGAAGCACTGCAGGTTAGTTTAAAAAAAAAAAACTTAATAAAATGCATGATTATGCAGGAATCATCTTGAATGAAAAGTGTTCAAATGCTGTCACCCAAAACTGTTGTTCACTAATGAAGGATGTATTTGAAAGACATCACCCAATTTTTCCTTTGAGCAGCAGCCAAAAGGATGTCAAACCACCCGTTTTTAAAGAAAATGCAAAGACTCCAGTTCCTCTGGAAAGCACCACCTGAAAAAACTCAGTGGAAATGCCAGCAGGCCCGGGGACGATCTCTGTGAGCTCCACCCTGTCTGGAGTCCGGTGTCACACGACCAATAGAACCGGAGTAAGCTGGACGGATCTCATCCCAAACACATGACAGTCTGATGTTGGAAGGCAGCTGCAATCCCAGACATGACATCCATGGATCCCTAGGTGGTTTGTATAAGATAGAGGCTAAGAAACTGCAACACGCACTGCTTTTCCCTGCCTATGCAATACTCCATTTTAACCAGAATATTCCGAATGCCTTCACTTCCCAACCTGGTAATACCCTGCCTACCGATAACCCCCACCCTCCGTGACATTCCTCATTGTCCTTTGAGAAGGGGTGGGTGCACAACCACTGATGACCCATCCAGGTACACTGTGGCAGAGTGATGGGGTTGATTCAACTGACGAGAGGGTTGGGGGGGGGAATCACTGGAATTACGATGGGGGCTCTCAGTTCTAGCCAATGTGGAAAAGTATTTGGGTTTGGCTTTGCCTGGCTTTAGGAATCACTGCAGAAACCCTGAAACATGGACAAGAGCACCAACATCAGCACTGATCCAAATCCACACGGAAGAAGGAGCAATCAGCTTCATCTGGTGTACACTCGGGATAAAATGTTTCCTAATAATTTACAATTAAGCCTATTCATAAAAGTGATAAACTTTTTCAACTCATATTTCTCCCCGTAACTTAAGAGGCCCAGCAAACCAATATTCAGCATAATCTTTGGCATTATAACTTACGTAAAAAAAACATGAAAATACGACGAACAGGTAGGCTACACTCTTTTTATGTAAAATACCCGTTTCTGAAAAGTGTAAAACTCTACACAATTGTTGGGTATCTTTCCATTACGATGCCTGCTTTTAATGGTCAAATACCTTCCATCCGCACAGAAAAGTGCTATCTATATCAGGAAACGAAAAATATTGAGAGCTGATGAAAGCATTTTAATATTTGTTGACGATCACTAATGCTTATTTGTTCATTAAAAAAAGACAGGATTCCACAGCAGTTCGATGCAACATAAAAGCAGTTTAACTGGGGGCACCAGCCCTGTAAACAGCACGTTCACGACCCAAACGTGAATGTTTACACTTTCCTCAAACAATAAGCAAGTCCCCCGAAGCCCTAAGCGGACGTCGCCCAGCCCTCTCGCCGACGCTGTAACACTCCGGACAATGACCCGTGGCAGCATTACTCCGGCGTTATTTTAATCGGCGTTCGCGCTGATGCTGCGCGGCGTATCACCGCCTCTGTTTGAGAGACCGATCTCTCCGTGCGATCGCTCACGCCGGAGCCCCATGCGCCAGGACGGATTACGAAGACCGTGGGTCCGCGGTCTAACTCCAAGTCCGCTGATGATGTTATTCACAATGAGGCAACGCGACGAAAATAAACCACCTTCGCTGGCTGCGTACACCGACTCGCTTCCTCGTCCGCCGTCTGCGCAGCGCCGATCCGGCGCACACACAGACACACATATACACAGAGAGACAAGTCTACGGGGATGCTGATAATGTAGTCAAGACACTTCGGTGCATCCGAGCCTGGTGCGAGATCGGGCTGCTGTATCGCCGTCGATTTTGAAGTGCACAGCACTCGTCGGGGTTTTCCATCAGTTCGCAGGTCTGCCCCGAAACGAGCCGCCCGCTCCGTAACGGGGATCTCGGAAAACGAAGGGACCCCCGAGTGCTTCTCAGGTGATCCGAAATGTTGAGGCTGGAAGAACAATGCGACTCCCAAAATGCCATTCAATTTTTTCCAAAATAAGAAAAACGGCTTCATGACGCCGAGCTCATAAGCCTTAAACTACAAAACTGTCACAACTGCATTTCGCGGCTAATTTCCAGTCGAACACGTCCTGCAATCTCTGCCCCCCGTATGCACAGGCGGCCACGATGTGACCAAACTGCATCCGAAACGTCCCTGACACGTTAGCTAACAATAATCGGTGACCCAGTCAGATTTCTAAAAACCAAGCTAACACTCCAAACTTCAAGGCACAAATTCATTCTACCCAGGAATACCCAAAGCCAAATGGGTAGAGTCTGCATAATGCGATTGCAGTCGATAAGACAATATCCCGACCTTATGTTCGTCATAAGGCAATATTCACAGCTAGAGCCTCGCACACGGGAGGACCATTTGCACTTTTTTGCCCAGTGTTTGGACATTCCGACATAAAGTATAGGAGGTGCAAAAATGTAACAAGGCTGCGTGTAACTTATCGCCCGCCGACGAGTTACTGTACGTGACACAATCGGCAACGTTACTCTCAGGATGTGTTGAAAATAACAGGCGGTTCGAGATCCTTGCGCAGCGAAGTCTAACCCAGAGCGCCCATTCGTCTACATTAGGCTACACGCCGCTTGGCAATGTTTAAGGCAGCTATCTGTATCCGACTGTATCGACACAGAGTATCTGCAAGACCGTCTTCTCTCGGCCCTGACCGAACCTTCCTAGCTTTATAAATAGGATCTTCAGACTCGAACCGATTCCTTTTCCACTCCGGTACTGAATAATTCGTTAAAAATAATCAGCCTGCAAGGTAGCTATGTCAAATTATATAAACAGTCACAAACCCGTTTGTTTAGTTGGTAAATGAGAGTAATACATCAAAGGGCATGTGAATTCCGTGTCTTTCGTTATAGTCCGTAGCAGTTCACTAATCTCGTCCGTTTTCGGCTCTGAAAGTCTGGGGGGGTTCGTCAAGACTGTCTGTACCGTATCTCAGTCTCCGATGGGAGAGAGAGGGGCAGTGGAGAATTGAAAATGTGGGACTTGTAGTGTCTCGCTACCACACCCTCAAAGTTTAAGGCCAAACAAGGGAGGAGTACGGACTACAAATACCAGCATGCACCGCGGAATTATAGCCGCTGAAGGGGAAAGGGGATCGCAACGGTGCGCTAAACTGAAAAAGCCTAAGTGGCAAAGTGAAAATACAGATTACGTTAATAAAGGCACAGTGTTCTGCGACATTGAAATACAACGAAAAGAAATGTGCGCAGAAACGTTGTCTTCTTCTTCCTTAAACTGTACAAGAAGTATAAAACTCAGTCCAAAGCGACCAACAAAAAGGAGCTTGAAAAGATAGCGTTTGCTCCAACGTTGCAGCGGCATTAACACGAGGACACGAGACCCTTCGGGGTGTGGAAATCCTACTTAACTGTTGTGCATGAGCCGAAGTATCGTGCATTGACACGAAAAAAGCACAATGTATTTTAGTACAACGCTTACCATGGAGGCAAATTGGAATACACTAGTTAAATTCACCTCTCCCATTCAAAAGATAACTGCCTTGGCAACCGTGACATTGATTAGCTGGACTGACGATGTAGAAGGAAACTTTATCGTTGACTATGCCAAAATGACCAAAACTTAAATTTATTTTTTTAAAGCCCGTATAATTTAATAGGGTTACACTACAGGTAGATGCAGGCGACTGACTATTTTCCTTTGACTGAATATCTACACTACCCTGATCTTGCTACTGCAAAGCAAAGGATTTCCGTCCGAAGAAAAATACAGCGTCAATAAACGAGATCCTCTATTTCGGAATAAAGTTAGAGAAGGGAGTTACCACTAAATACAACTTTAATTACTTAAATTAATATGCAAAAAGGAAGGAAGTATTTTGAACCATGTAGATTTTCCGAAATGATTGAAAAGCCTCCCGTCCATAAGGAAGTAATGAGTTGTGTTCAGCTGGATCATTCACTATAGATTAATAAGAAGCATAAACAACCGAGCTCTTGAAAGAATTCTTGATGCAAATGCTGAAGATAAATGTTGGAAACAAACATCCTATTTCCAGCATAGTTTTGTCAAAACACCAAAAACTTTCCAGTCAAACCAAGAAATGAAACCAGCCGTGTAGCTGTCACTAATCAAATAGTCCTACTACCGAATAACTTTGGTTTCCTTACTGCCCACCGCCATATACTATAACCATCCTCCATAACCTTTGCACCCTGCATTCCTACTTTTCTCCCTCTCTGCCGATTGTCAAATCTTTTTGATGCAGAATCCATTTCATGTGAGGCCCTCCTCAAAATCAGCCCCTTTTCACTCCAGTCCTGAATCGGTTTTGCTAAATTCAGGTTTCACCATAAAAAGGCTGAACAGAATCTAAAATTCAATTCACTTCATGTCCATCACACCTGCTCTCTTCTGACAATCTCACCAAAATCCACATTATTCCCATAAATAACTGTAAACTGTTTTCCACACCCTCCTCAATACCTTGCAATTTTATTTTATTTTATCAATCTCCCTTTGGATTCTTGACCATTTCTCCTCACAGCTGAAGAATAGGAAACCTTTCAAACCCCCAACTTCCTTTCTTATCCTTCTTCTCTAATTCCTGCTCCCTCATCCAAGATGTTCTCAACCCTATGACTCCTGACCCCCCACTAGTGGTACAAAAAGAGACTCCGCCTCCCCCATAGAAACATATGCTCGACCCCTTGTGCTTGCATCACAATTACTGTCTAGTTTTTTCTTTGTATGTAAGGTGACAAATCAAGCTATTCATGAAGCTGGACACCGTTTTCCAGAATCTGCTCAGGTTGAGTACATTTCTCAAGTGTACATCACTGGAATCAGTCAGGGTCCTGGGATTTGAATTAACAGCTTTGTGATTTCAAGACACCCCCACCCAAAAAAACCCACTACATTAGTTGCCCATAAGTGAGTCATCTCTTTCAGAACCAACCAAAATCGGAGTTAGAGCCACCCATGCCTAAAACACAAAATGGTCACAAATGGACCAACATCTATCCAGAGGTTTGCCACAGTGATTTTCCTTGTGCTTTGATACTGGGGCATTCTGACATCGGTAAATAGTAATTCTGCATTTCACCCAACTTCTCAAAGAGGTTCATTGGAGCAAGACGATGTCCACCTGATCTAGGTTTACTTTTTACTTTCATGGCAAAAGCCTTCACAGAAGGTCCTCACATTGTTTCCCAGCCCTCCTCACACAAAACAAAATTATCGTGGACAAGGTGAGATTTGCGGAAACTGAAATGGAGTATGCGCCCATGTCTAGGCTGTGAATCACTTTTGGACAGGACACTTCCTGGCTTAGTATTGCTGTGTGTCTAAGAACAACTGACTGACATTTTCCCACTCAGAAATGCAACAAATGCGACGCTGCATCCCCAGCCTTCAACAGAGACACTCCAAGAATGATTGCTGAGCTTGTGGCCTGTGAACAGATTATCCTGCTGCCACATTTATAAAAACCTGCATTTTTGGACAAAGGGGTGACAGTCCAGAGGGGGTCCTGTAGTTCACCACTGAGCAGGGAGCTAAAGCTGAAATCACTCAATAAAATAGACATGATAATGGAGTAAACTGGTGAAGTATATACAAGTCATTCTGTATATTGCTGGACTAATTGTTCATGCATTTTCTGCTGATTGACATACCATAGTGATTTGGGGTTATACATTACTTACACACTGTACATTATTTGGTTTGGCTGCATCACCTGAATATCAGGTCTTCTGATTATGGCAGGAACCCCGAGTACTATGGCGGAACCCGTAAGAACACAGCACATGCTGCTCAGACGGAAAGGGAGATTAAATTCAAACCTGCAACCCCCATAGCTGTAAGACAACTGGTATCCAGTGATCAATTTATATCTCCTAAAGTCCAAGAAACCATATATTAACCATCAGTACATCCACCTTATCCTCCAAAATGCTCATCACATCGCTAACTGCCATTTGAGAGGCACTTGGTTTAGTATGTTTCTAAACTTACTTGTGCTTTAACCAGTTTCACTGACCAGCCTGGCCTCAGCTCATCCTCTGAAATTTTAAAACTGGCCTACATTGGCATTAGCTGAAATGATAACACCTAGCAATTTTGGTCTGACCTAAAACACCTAAAACAAGATATTGCCTCTGTAGGAGATATGCTGCTTTCTGACATCACATTCATCCACCAAAGGGCCCTCTCCAAATAGGTTTCAAAACCTGAAACAAATATAGGCTATACTGGGAGTATCTTATTGAAAACCAAGCATTTTCTACACATAAAATGTAAGTATAATTAACTTCGATCCATCCATCCATTTTCCAAACCGCTTATCCTACTGGGTCGCGGGGGGTCCGGAGCCTATCCCAGAAGCAACGGGC
>JABFEA020000002.1:20836153-20861420 GCA_019775915.2 Cyphomyrus plagiostoma
GTAATTGATAACAGTTTTATATTGGACACGTGAGGAAGGATTAGGGAAAACACGCAGAATGCAAATACGACGTAATTACGTAATCCATATGCAAATATGCGGATGACGTCGTCTAGCGACATTTGGCGACTTTCCGAGCACACTTTAGCTACTTTCCATTGAAAATAGTTAGCAACACTGGTTGCCCCCCTCTCTCTCACTCTCCCTCTCTTTCCGTCGCTGTGGACAGGCACCTGGCCACACGGGGGTGCCCCAGAGTGGAGGGGGCTTCAGCCCGGGTCAGAGCCAGGTCACATCCCAGGACCACGAGAAGGTGAGCTTTAGAGTGTTTGTTTTGCCTGATTACCAGTCTGCGACCCATAGGAACAGCTGAATATTCTCTCTGCTCTTGGCTACTGTGGTATTTGCTATGGTCTCTGTACATTCACACTCTGCATGTAAACACCTGTAAAAGCCCTGCTTTGCACTGAATTGTACCCAGAATAATTTCCTCTTGTCTCATTTCCCGATAACCTTCCCGTTACACTTTGAGGAGGGTTAAGGTTAAGCGCTGACGCTTGGGATTTCTCGTCTCACCTCACCCTCCCCCCAATCCCATCCAGGCTGCACTGATCATGCAGGTGTTGCAGCTGACCCCAGAACAGATTGCCATGCTGCCTCCAGAACAGAGGCAGAGTATCCTTATCCTGAAGGAACAGATTCAGAAGACAGCCGGAGCACCCTAATGCCACAGGGCGAGGGGAGGCAGCTGGGGTCTTCTCTGATGGCCAAGAAAACAATCATCCTTTTAATAAATAAAATGTTGCGTTGTATATTTAGCCTGTGGTGGCTTGTGTATTTTTTATTTTAGGAAAGTGAAAGATGTATTCAGAGAAGCAGTTGTGAAGCCCGGTTTGTCCTCCTCCAGGGAGGCTTGGTTTGGCCTGCTCTTCATTGGCTCCTGGTCAGTGTCACTGTCAGCGTTGGGGATGGCAGGAGAGAACCAGGGGACCGTGTCGTCACACCGACATGCAGAGGTTGTGTACGGTGATTCTGATTGTGTTTTGATGGTGTTAGAGTGGAAGGGTGGGTGTGTCATGAAGACCGAAGATCCCTCTCAAACAGCGGCTGAAGCCCAGAATCCATGTGTCCAGTTGGAATGGCATTCAGCACCAGCAGAGGTGGACATTTCAGGTCCAGAAAACAAAAATCCAGACCAAGATATTGTTTAAACAACCATTTGACTGTACAGTCAGTCACAGAGAGCACTCACCCTATTGGCTGAAACAAATTGGTCTGGATTTTAATTTTTTGCACCTGAAATGTCCATCTCTGAGCACCAGGATGCTGACAGACAGTTGTATAGCCTTTACTTTTTTTTATATATATATATATATATATAAATAAAATATATTATTTGTATATGAAAGGTGGAAGCTGTTTGCCTGTTGGCTGTATTTCCCCCTTATTTGGTAATTCAGTGGGGTAAACAAATGATGTTCTATCTAGGTTGAATGTATCTATACAGTTAAGTATTTCACATTTATCACAGACTCACTGCATTTGTTTGATGGAAATAAGATGCTTATGAATGTCACTTCACACCTGAATCTCATACCCACTGTAACCAGGGACAGGAATAGCTTAGACTGAGGACTTTACAGGGCGGATGTCTAGTCCGGTCTCCATGTCAGTACTCTACATAAGCACTGAAGTTCAGGATGTCACCTGAGAGCAGTGTTAAAATTGTTAGATTATCAGTTGAGTCAAAGTATTTGCACATGGTGGTCCTGTCTCTGCAGTTGCAATGTTCAAATCTGAGTTACTAACATGACAGCTAAGAAGTTCCAAAGTTCCTGATGGAAGCATCCCGCTATGTTAGTATGAGTCCCTGTTCTTGGCACCTATGATTGTAGGATCATTTTACATGTGAGACTGCAGAGTAATGCAGGTGTGGTTAGTTCAGGAGATGTATCAGTCACAGGCATCATGTAACTAGTGCATCGACCAAGGTGGCCAAGCATAGAACACAGGTGGATTTCCTTAGGTATTGGCAAAACGGGTGTCCTTCCATGTAAAAGTCTTTAAGGCAGACCAGAATTTAGCAGGAGGTGGTGCAAACATTGAGGAGCCAACACGCCTGAGAACTTTGACAAGTTGCCCTGGTTGAAGCAGAACTTGGTCCTTTGAGACTGTCTGAGAACTGCATGCGCTTTTGCTTCGGCATCTTGGCTGATACCAGAGGGCCACAGAAGAAGCAGCCCTGTGTGTGAGGAGCAGATACCAAAGTCCCCAACTTTTAGACAGAGCATATTCCAGGTTTACACATACAGCAATTTGTGAAGGCCAATATCTACAGGAATATTAGGTGATGCGTTTTCTGCATTCAGGCAAACCATTACTGACCACGACATCACTGTTCTGTTTATAATGACCGGAGCTACCATCTGGCAACATGCAGAACAGCACTAATTTAGGACACTTCCCAATGCTCAAACATCAAAATATTCCAAACAAAAGGGGAAACTACAGTTGGCCCCTCATATGTTGCCTGTCTGGTACACAGCAATGGATTTGACTCCTGGTGAATTTGTACCTGATGGACTTAAGTTCTGAAGCAAAGGAAGACACCGGGGTCCCACAGCCAATCAGCATGCTGACAAATGGGACATCCATGCCAATTGTATGGACAGCACGTGGTAAATAACCTCCTGAAACAGGCACCTGGCATCTTATGGTTCTCTGGATTTCTCTCATTAAAGCTGTGTTTCTAAATTCAATCCACGGGGACCCACAGCTAGTTCATGTTTTTGCTCCCTCCCAGCTAACTGCCAAAGGAAGGGAGCAAGAACATCAAATGTTTGCAGGTCCCTGAGGACCAGATTGGGAAAGACTGCACTTGAGGTATCCATCTATTAACAAAACCTGCCAAATTTCAACGTAATTCTTCAACTACAAAACTTTGTGATATTTAAAGGTTTCTTTCATAGGTTGATGGGCCTTTTTTTGAAGTTCCCGGAGCTTCTGGGTCCAGTCATTTGTAGAGCAGATGGTCATGCTCATGCACATGGGCCAATGTCATTGTCAAGTGGTGTCACTCTAGCTCAGCTGAGAAAGCTGTACTGACTCCATTTAGAAACCTGCCTTTACCAGCTGGAGCTCAAGCACCTTCAACAGGTCGATACGATCTGAAAGAGGATAGGATTGTCGTCATGGGCAGCTCCAATTTTAGTCTGCTGTTTAATGTTGCTCAGTAAAGAAGCAGGCCGTGTGAGTCTAACCTATATCTAGGGTTGTGTAACTGAGGAAACCTTCGTACAGATGCGTTGGTTTATACAACAAGAGTTGATGAGCAGTAGTGAGGTTTCTGGGATCATGTTTAGGAAACTGTTAAAAAGTGGCTTAGTGGTGACCTTCTTGTATGTGTAGGGGACGAACCACAGCACATGCTCACATGGCTAGAGGATCACTGGTCACATGACCCTCTTCAAAGTCTGTGGGCAACCATACTGTAAGCATGTGGGATGAATGATGTTAGGTGTTGGATATTGCTCACCTGTGAGAACAATCTCCCCCAAACTGTGTCACTGGGTCCTCGATTATCTTTGTCTGCTCCTCCAGGTGGTCTTTGCAGAAGGTGATATTGTGGACGGTGGACATCTGGAACTGCATGATATGTCTGGTGGGGGGTTGGGGTGGGAAAGGGGCAAAGTAGGAAGGTGCTATGTGCCACAAGTGTACCAAAAAGTGAAGTGGTATCAGAAACGTAATCCATACCCCACTTCATAGATGTTCTGTCAAATGAAAACGACAATGGGAAGGTGGAAGCGACACCAGAAAGCCTCAATATAGGAGTATTATGTGACATCCATGGATGGGGTGATCACAAGAATGTGTCTCAGACTCATGACAATAGTACTGAAAACCACAATATATATATTGTTATTCACAACCATCCTACCTCCACCCTAATAGCCTTCTAATCTCACCAGACAAACTGAAACGTAATTTTGACGACGATTAGGCTTTGGGTGACACAGGCCATAGTAACAGAAACATCCGCAGACTCCAAAGCCACGTCCCACATTCAAGTTGCGTGTAGGTGTAACTTCCCAGTAAATTTATTCAGTAAAGCCTCCACCCGTGTATGTGAGACCTTCCAACCCTGCACCAGACATATGATATCATGATATATAGGCTGGCATCATGGGCTATTATCTGCTGAGCAGCAGACTGATAACCACCGCATTAGTAAAACAATTGAACTTTTGGGTGTCCACACAGGATGGAACTCCCAGAGCGAACAGGATTCAAGTAGGTTTCACCAGACCTGTTGCCCAGCTCTGAAAGCTTGTTGCTCAGCAGGTTGCTCCCTGTAGCTGTTGCGAAGATTGGTAATGGTGTGCAGCACTTTCTCAGTCATCCACATAATGCTGGTTACCCGCGCACTAAGGCATCAAATCCAGGAAATGCGCTACCAGTCAACATGTTATCTTTAGGCCGCCATCTTGTCGAAGGCGAGATTTTTGTCCAGCTGGTTCCTCACAGATCGCCCATAGCACTGAAATATAAGCAGGGGTTATGGATAAAACTAAAGGTTTAATACAGGTGAACCAGTTCTGATTGTAAAAGAGGTGGGACCAAACAACCTGATTGGTTCTCTCTCTGAACCAATAACTTTTCGTTCTGCCTTCAGAACATTTTTTTGCGTAAATAAAACTCTCATGAGGCTCTCCCAAGGAGAGTAAAAATAGGGCACGATACCATGAAGGATCCCAGGGTGAGACACTCAGCCTATGAACGCTTGTGTAATGCACCTCCATTTCCTACTCTATTCATTATCTGCATTCGTGTTTGACATACGCATTCATCTGGAGGGCCTGTAATCCGGAACAATGCGTATGATTTAAATATTACATCAAGACAACTGTATGAAGCATGATTCCGTTTATTAGATTGGGCTTTTTGATGCTATAAAGGTCATAGATTAAATTTATACCCTGCAAAGTGATGGAACCCTGTATCCTTTTTCCAGCTGCATACTTTCCCGACATCTAACCCCAGCCATCATAGGGCACAAGGCAGGGGATTACCCTGGACGGCCAGTTCATCACAGGACACATAATCACTACAAGAAACTCAGAGCTGCAGCTTCACCATGTTTTTGGTATGCGAGTACATTGCATTTTACTCTATACTTTCTGCCTCTTGATTTAAGTAAGTAACCTAATTGATGTTTCACTAATCACCACCCATGCAAACATTTATTTTATGGTGAACCTGGAGGTTTTTGTGAGCACATGAATTCTGTTTTCGCTCCTTAATTGCTGCTTTTTGAAGTTTGTAGGTCAGGTTCAAAGACACTGACCAATAATAAGAGTACCCAGCCCCAGGATATGCCAAGTGTAATAAGCGGGTCCCCCAATCATTAAACTTTTTTTAAAGTAGATAAAATGGAACATACTGGTGGCCCATCCACACTATCCCAGTTAGGAAGTAAAAAAAAATATCAAAAATGACCACAAAAACTAGTATTGAAGTGAGTATACAAATTCACATTTCCCCATATATAAACAAATGACATAAAACAGTTTGATTACACCATTCTTACAAGAACTAATTTGGTCATACGGTTTCCCTTTGTACTCCAAATTCCAGATAAATACACTAGGAACATTCTGTATAAAACTCGGGATTCATATTAATGCTTTGAGCACAACACTGGGCAGACCGTGGCTGATTGTCTTTGGGGATTCTAAGAAAACGTCATGGTTGATGGAGTTTTTTTTAACACTAATCTTTTTCCTCAGACACACACAAGAAGAAGGGTTTCAGGTAACAGACTCCTGAAAAACTGACAAAAATTCACAAAGGGAATAGTTTATTTAAACAGGCACATATTTAAAACACAAAGGCAAACAGGCACTTCTGGGTAAACCAAAACACCACCACCAAAAAAAAAAAACAACAAAAAAAAAAAAAACACAAACACGACTAGTGTGGGTGATCCAAGACTGGAGGCACTTCAGGGATCCTCCATCTCCTGCGGAACACACCAGTCTTACCGTTTCAGTTCCCGTAATCTTACCGTCGTGAGTTAAGGCAGGGGCGTCGCAAATCGCCAACTTGTGTAAACAGCCGTCACTGGTTGGCGTGGATTCTCTCTGTACGTCCGATACTTTCATTGCATACAAGATTTGCAGGCAGCGGGGTGCAAGTCCCGAAATACCTGCTTGGTATCTATAGAAACAGGGGGCTTTAAAGTGCAGGTGAACAGCAATGGGATCAGCTCTACAGAAAGTCTCAGATGGGCCCTGAGTATCAGCTTGTTCATATATAAATATATATAAACCAGAATTGTAGTAAGAAGGCAGCCATACCTGGCTGTATCTGACATGAATACACCTGACATTCAGCCCACACCAGCCAGGTGAGACAATACACATATTCTTACCATGACACTTGTGTAACATTTTAAATAATCCTGAATACATTCTTTTGCATGTTGTAACACTACTGACTAAAATAGGTTCCCTAAAGAACATTTTGCACAACAAACAGACCTCATATATATTATATTAACATTTGGACACACTTTCACAGCATCTTCTCTCTTACCTAAAATTAAAACGGACAGTGGAAAATGGTGCACCAAGTAAGCCCAAACAGAACCACAGTATCATCATCGTTAGAGGGAGCTTCTTACTCAGAAATGTTCTGAGGGCAGAACCAAAATTATTGGTTCAGAAAGATATCCAGATTATATAGGAGGTGGGCCCAAGAAACTAGAGGACCAAGACATCTGATTGGTTGGTTCCACCTCCTGTAGTTGCATTGACCCACATCTGCTACAGTCTGATTGGTTCTCTCTCTGAATGAATAAATTTTTGTTCTGCCCTGAGAATATTTTCGTGCAAATAAAACTCCCATGAGCTTTGTCATCATCTGAGGGGGATCACCAATTGTTCCAAGGCTCCGTGTTGCAAGGTTGAGCTGGCAGCTCAGTCATGGGCTCCACATCCTGAACCTCATGGTGAATGGTTCAGGGCAGATCGCCAATAGGTCTCCTGGCCGACGGCAGAGGCACATTCGCTCGGAAGTCCCGTCTCAGGCCGCGTCCATAATGTCGTCCGTTATGGCGGTCTCACGCTCGCCTAGCTGGCTGGTGAGGTCGGGCCGCCGTCGGGCCTGCAGGCTCACTGCCCTGGGCTGCACCTCCCGGTCCCGCCGGCAGCAGACGCAGGTCAGGCAGTCTGCCACGTTGTGGTGGAAGAGGCTCCGGCAGGGGTGGCAGTACTGGTAAAACAACAGCATGAAGAGCACGGCCATGCCGTAGCACACCAGCAGCTGGGCCACCAGCAGTGGTGCGCACACATACTCGTAGAAGTCCGTCTTGAAGAAATACCACAGGACGATGAGGCTCACGTTTTCCGCCAAGCGCACACAGTAGTACGTGGCCAGGCAGCCCCAGCGCGGCCGCTTGTCGATCAGGTCCCGGTTGGTCAGGTCCAGCTGAAAGGCTGACCAGCAGAAGATATTGATGCAGGCGTAGAGAAGGGTCACCATGCACAGCACCACTGTGGTGCCCACCTTGCTGAAGTTCTTCTCCACGTTCTCGGGCAGAGAGGCCCTCCTCACCCAGAAATCAACCCAGGGCAGGAAGAGGAAGAAGAACAGGTTGCCCAGGGCCACAAGTGCCATCCAGTGGATGAGCGCCGTGCTAAAGAGCACGAGAGCCGTCACACGGACAGTGATCTCCAGCCCCCTCCACAGGATCATGCAGAGATAGGCTGCAGGTCGCACGCGCACTTTGAAATCATCATATTTGATCTGGATGGCCAGGACGCTGCAGACCAGCGCGCCGTAGGTGATGGAGATGAGGGTTATGACCATCAGGACAACTGGAGCGAGGACACAAGAACAGCAGGCTTAGCTAGGCCCCCCAAACACCATCACTGCATCTCCGTCCCCCCCTCCACTCACCAAAACATAAGTCTAAACATGTAAACATAACAATAAAGAGCATACTAGACAAAGAACAGTAGCAGAAAGATCCAGAGCACCAGTGGCCTCTACCTCGAGAGGGGATCATCTCCTTCTCCTGTATGGTGACATACAGCTGCAGCGTCAGCTGTGGAGTGGAACCCAGGAATGCCTGGATAAGCACAGTGCGCTTGAAGGCGTTGCGGTGGACAGCCAGCTTGCGCTCCGAATGACCCGTCTCCCACTCCGTGAGTGTGCCCCGGCCGTTCTTCAAGAAGATCTTCCTGGAGATGGTAACGTAGGGCTCCTCTTCCCTGCCTGCCTGGCAGTAGATCACCAGGGCGTCAACACACCTGATCAGCACAAGATCGAGAAGCTCTGTCATCGGCAAGGCGAATCACAGCGGAACAGAGCCAGAGACAGTTCGTTCCTGGTCATATACAACAGTATGGATTTTAACACTGAATATAAGTAAAAGCTGCCATAAGAAATAGGTTTAATGATCTCAGTATAGGAATAGAGAGAAAAAAGCACCATACGAAAAGCCATCCATGTCTGCAAAGAGTGGAAGTACCTTTCAAACACAAAGGACCCTTTTAAATATGCACCAGTCTGAAGATGTTCCCATCACCTTCTAGAACAGTGGTGTCAGACTCCAGTCCTGGCGGGCCAGAGCCCTGCACATTTTTGGGCATTAAACTCATGAGATTCAACTCCTTGTGCTAATTAGCACAAAGCTCTTGAGCTGAATCATTTGTGGTGGAACAGGGAAAGAGCTAAGCTACACTGGGCTGCGGCCCCCCAGGACTGCAGTTTGACACCCCAGCTCTAGAGCAAGAAAAGCCTTTTGGAACCTTCTGCCACATACCTTTCTAGAGAACACTAGTGTCACTGGTGTAAAATGATAATATTCAAGCAATTGCACATTGTGCTTTAAATTTGCAAATTAAATTTCTGGTGTCAGTGTAGTCTAATATATTGTTGTTTTAACAAACATCAAATGGAAGGACATTTGAGATTAAGTAGAACTAGGATGAGTACACCTGAGAAACGGGACAGTTAAATTTTGCAGTTAAATTAAGTGTTTAGTAATACTTTTTTTTTCATATTGTATTCAAGGGGCATTAATGTATGTAGAATGGTATCAAATTGGGATTCAAGACACAGATGATTTTTTTCAGAAAGCAAATTTTCTGTGTCCCATTTTAACAATACTCACTCTACATTAACTGATCATTTAACCAGACTGCTCATGTCACTGTCACACTTATGTTCAAACTTTGTATTTTCAGAATGTGCAACTGCCAATGGTTCATTGCAGGTTATCGGCTACAATGATGAAAACATCATTCTTTAGAAAATCCCCACTGGTTACATATATTGCATTTCTGTTTGGCCTCCACAAGGGGGAGCGCGCGCACACATTTTCTCTCAATTTCCAAGCAGAAAGATATCATCGCTATATTATAATCAGGGGTCAACAAGATGGATATTTTGATTTTTACCAACGACATGGCATTTAAGAAATGGAGCCTACAAATATTTTTTTACCTCAATAACAACATTTTGCCATAGACCCAGACACTTTTGTATGGACAAAATTTTGTTTTTGTATGGAAAAAAAATATATAAATATTCACCCATTAAAATAAAATCCATTTATCCTTCCCCATAAATATAGTTTAAAAAGAAAAATCCCACTCAGTGTTTTTGGCAGGAAAACCCCTTGATTTGGAGATGCAAACTAGACCATGTGCCCACAGCCAAAGGCCTCGGAGGGGCATGGATACCCTGGCAGATTCAGGGGGCCCAGCATTTTATTGGGGGCCTCAAAGTCACCCATGGGGTGGCCAAGGTCACATCTCATCAGCGGGGCCAGCATTTCAAGCTATGGCTCTGCTCACGGCAGCCTATCCGTAGTGCCCTCACCAGGAAAGCACGGGGGTCTTGCCCTGCTCATAGCTCAGGGGTCTGCCCACTGGAGCATGCTCAGTGTGGTCCGGGGGTTGGACAATGGCTGTGGTTTGATGGCAGACCACAGACCAATAGGACACACGCCGTGTCCTTTGCATCCATGGCAACTCCGTGACACTGTGCCGCCTCAGGGGACATGCAACTACGTGCAACACCCATGCGTCAGACCACACAACCAGCTCCTTTTCAGCCAGGGAAAGGTCTTGCACTGCCTGCAGCTGCTCTAATCACGTCTCTATGCAATGTCCTCTCCCACGGGCTTCACACAGTTGCTGGCTAACCCAGCGACAGTGCCAGGCAGGGGTCCTGTCCGGCAATCCCACCACAGCAGAGGAACACCAGCACAAAACTCAACATTTCCTGTAAGCGAGCAGCAGCTGGCTAGACTGGTGGCATGGGGCAGGACATACTGGGGGGCTCAAGCTGAATCGGGGATTTGGACTCAATTACTCCACCTGCAGCTCCAAATCTCAGCCCAAACTTTGCAGATTAACCGATTCGGTGCAGTGATTCAGAGCAAACCGTAGGTACAAGTGTGAATAATGAACTTGTAGACAGAGATGGCAGAAAACATAGCTCTTGTGGAGCTAAACACTGCACTGTCCTACCAGGAATTCCCAAGGCCACCACCCAGAAAGGTCATCTAATCTGACAGTTTACACAAAGCACCTTTGCATACATTATTGATGGCCGGGGAGACGATGTGATCATCGCTACGACATGCAATTTCCTCAGAGCTGCATACAAAATGAGTCTTTTTTGCGAACACACACAAGAAACCAATGCCGTCTTTACCAGCTACTACAGAGCAGCCAGATGGCATTTTCTCGAGATCAAACATGGTGCGCATCCATTTACGACCAAGTCGCTTTCCAGGCTGGACGCAGTATCCAGGACATAGCTGTCACTCACAGCTTTTGACACCAGCACTTGGGAGAGTAGCCCAGCTTGAACATCTGTCCTCTGGTTTCGATGTGTTTAACTTCAGGCTCTAAGAGTCAGAAGGAAAAAGAATATTTGGGATTTTTCCTACACTAACTAAAACTTTTAATGTTCCACTGTGTGAAAGTCAGATTTCATATGCTGAAAAGGTCACTGCTCTGTAGAAGCTGTATGGTGCACAACCGAGCCTGATGCCAGGCTGGATACTTCAGAAGGAACAGACACCAGGAGTCCTGACCGAGGCACTGGTAGCTAACGCAGCAACACAGAACCAGGTGGTCCGGGGCCTATCCAGGTGTAGCTCAAGTCCACCCCCTCAGCGTTCATAGTGAGCGATACGGCACAATCGAACGATTGTCTGACAGGTATGTGTATGCATGGTTAGATCAATCGGAGGAAAATAAAGGCAAATAAATTTCTTTCACTTCGTTCAATTGGTCTTAGCCATGCCACAGGTCATTTAAAAAACAGTCTGTAGTGTGATTTTGTGAGAATTGCTATGGGACTCAGCTGATTTTCTGACTGCTCACCTGCATGATTTCTGCCAGCACTATTAGCTGGTATCTGGGACATGAACACAGCTACACAGGTGAGCACACAGGCGAGGCCCAGGGCCGCTTTTAACACGTGCAATTGGTAAAATGCACCGCAGGTCGCTGTAGCGATGGGCCCGTTTAGGATTCAGACGGTCCAAAAACGGTCAGCCGGGCCCCTATGACAAATTCTTGCGCCAACATCTACAGAACCTTAAAAGCGGCCCTGGTGAGGCCAAATCACAGACACACAAAACGAAGAGCACCATTTAAAACCTATGAAAAAGAGGCCTGAAGTTCCCAGTTTCCAGCAAGCCAGTTTCAACACGCTGAGAATACTGAAGTCCATGTCTGTGATGGCGGTTCCGGAAGATTCTTCAGAAACAGCATCTCGTTTTGGAACTAAAGCTGAAATCACGGGTGGCTGTTGCCAGAGCAGCAAATTTATATGCAAATATAAATATGAAATTTTGCTATGATACACATTTCTTGGTTTTGTAATACTCCTAGAAACCAAGATTCTACAATGAACGTTCCATCAAACTAGAACTTCTGTAGAAATGTTGTCCCAACATCCTAGATGTCAAGGCTCATTCAAGAACACATGGGCCATAGCCACAGACAGCAGCTGTACCTCAGTGAAAATGTGATGCAGTTTGGTAGCGTATACAGAAAGGGCAGTGCAGTTTCCTATGAGGTCCAAGATATACTTAGACAACCTGGCTCTGTGACACGAGTTCTGGGTGGATAAACACAGACCTGGCTGTGAGCCCATGGCAGACAGCTACGCATCCACAAAAGGCAACAATGCAATTTTATTCTGTGAATGTTACTTTTAAATGTCTTGGACAGTCAAACCTACAAGATGCCATAAACTATGCTTTCCGAAAACACTCAGGCAAACAAAAGGAATTTGAAAACTCATGAGGTGATTTAGTTACAGTTGCATTTTACTTATTTAACAGACACTTTTATCCACAGCAACAGGCATTTTATTTTGATTTATTTATGCATTTTCTAAAAACAGTGTCAGACAGGTCCTGGAGCAGTCAGGGGGTAGGGGCCCTGCTCAGAGGCCAATAAAATGAAATTGCTCTGTGGACCCAGGGATCTGATCGAGTGTCCTCCTGATCACAGGTACAGCATCCTATCTCGCTGAGCCACATTCCACCCCTACAGTTAGGGTGCTTTTCCACCGCACAAAGTACGGTACTTTCGGTAAGGTACTTTTGGTAAGGTACTTTTGGTACTTTCGCTTTTCCATTGACTTCCAGTCGAGTACCAGTACCAAAAGCTCGAGTACAGAAAGTGCCAAACCAGCTGGGGTACTTCTTTGGTACTTTTGGGTGGGATTGGTTATGCAAATAGCCTGCCGCTGAAATGCAAAATACACACATCGAACAGCAAGAACTGAAAAAAAAAGCAGTAGAAACAAAAATATTATATTATATATATATATAAATAAAAACTAAAACTGAAGGATGGACTAACAAGGAAGCACAGGCTTTGATTTGATTGCCATATGGTCGGATGAACAGATCCAGCGAAATTTGGATGGCAAGACTCAAAATAAAAAAGTTGCCGCCATTCCGGGCAATTCAGTTTCCCTATTTTGCCCCTGTCGCGTGCTGATTTGTACACAGTTTCGCTGTTATTGTCACGCCTTTTTACAAAGCTCTTGAGGTAAACAAACCATATATTTCAAAACATCACATGCCTTTTCGATGATTTTTTGTTTTAATAAATTAAAATATTTAATTCGCTGGATAGAGATATTTCTCTGTATAGTATTGCTTATAAGACTATATTATGTTGACGATCTACAGTATTCACATGTAATAATGTACCCGTAACAACAATAAACCGCATTTTCCACCCTAAACTGTGTTTTAATTTTGGGCTGTTTTTTTATGAATTAAGCTGCGTGTTGTGACGATGTCAGACCAGGGGTGGTCGGTGATGTTGTCATTTGGTGCCGTACCAGTACCGAAAGCCAGTGGAAAACCGACACGAAAGAAGTAACGTACTTCCGGCACTTTATGGAAATACCAAAAGTACGGTACCTGGTGTGGTGGGAAAACGCCCTTAGTGATGCAGTGCAGCAGATACCAGTATCCAGTGGGTTCAACATAAATACCCAAGCAGCTTTTTATGGAGTTAATTTTGTGCCAAAAGTATCAATCAAAATTTTGAAAACCGCAAGCGAATCATTAAGTATCAGAATGAAAATGTTTTCCAAATATCAAAAAAGTCGAATAAAATATTTTTTTTTTCCTCTAATTTGTTTTGCTTCTGGAATGTTTTTCTTTGCTTCTGGAATGCTGTTTTGCTTCCGACTTTTGGCACTGTTTTAATGGTGGGCGGGCCTCAGCAGCTTAAACGTCTATTGGTCAGGAAATGAGTGAACACGCCTTTAACCATCTGAGCACGCCCACTCTATAACGCTTCAGAACATCGCAACATGGCAGGAAGCTCCGGAGCCAGTTTACAGTATGGAATTGCATCTTTGTAGTTCTATAACAGTGAACTTTTATTAAGAATCAGTGTATGCAACACATACATCGCGTTCATAAAATGTCACCAACCCATCCAGTTTAGTAACTTTCGCTATTCCACCAACGCGCTGACCAGGGAAGTTTCTAGCTAAAGCTTCTAGCTTCCAGCTGAAGTTTGCCTTGATGAAGGGAACCTGAGGGACAATGCACACCCCTTACATTTTCAGAATAACTTTCTCTCTAACAGTTATTAATTAGTGTGCTGTATCCATATATATTACATGCAATTGGGGCAACACACTAAAGCTTAATGCTAATGTATTAAATGTGAAGAAAAACGTAATCAAGCAATTCATCTGTGGTACATTTGCTTTATCCCACGGTGCACTGCCTAAATCACACTTTACAACTTATTTATGGATTAATATGATATTTGGAAAACATTTTCATTCTGATACTTAATGATTTGCTTGCGGTTTTCAAAATTTTTAACAACACTTCTGGCACAAAATTAACTCCATAGCTTTTACCCTAACAACAGAGGTTTCAAAATGACAAATTTTACATGGATATTTTGACATTCTACACTGCCATACTGTTATGGAAGAGAAACTCTAAAAGAGGAAGTGAAAAAAAACAAAGAGAATGATAAGTTAGAAACTTCCTCTCCTAATAGTAAACCCCAGGACAATACACCCCACCCCACCCCACCCCCCACTACCCTTTGATCCACTCGATCGCAGTGTATATCCACTGTATAATCCACTGTATAACTAGGAGATCGGGCTTCATTTTTCCGAGTCTGCAGCTCAGCTTCAAGCCAGTTAAGTGCTTCAAGTACAGTTAACCCTTTTGCATTATGGTTTTCCCCATTGTGGTTCTGATAATTTCTCATGCCAACCTAGCAATACAAATGTGAATTATTTTGGGAATTTTGCAAAAATTGCAAATGACACGAAGGCCAGCAGACTACACACCAAAAGTTTAGTAACCCATAAATGCATAAAATACATGTACACTGTTTTCATGTAATATCTCACCGTGATCTTGCTATATTTGTATCCTAATCCCTGCAATGTGGAAGGGTGGACTCTACTAGTTCTCCTGACTATACGACTGCAACTCAGTACTATCAGCTTTACCAACTTCTGCAGTCAAATCCATTCAAATGATTCTATACAAAGCAGTACGTCTGAATTTCAACCAGCCTAAACGTTCTCATGACAAACCCCTCCTTGATTTTCTGCACTGTCTCCAAATTGGTCTTCACATCAAGTTCAAGCCTTCGGTTCTGTCTTACAGGCCCATCAATGAACAGGCACCCATCTCCATCAACAGATCCCTTAAGACCCTAGTCCCATCTCACCGTCATTGGTCAGCAAACCAACGTGGGTGAGAGATCCCTCCTGAGCTGCTGAACCACACCCAGCCATTGTATTCTCACTCCACCTTCAAGAAACGCCTCAAGACCCATCCGTTCCAGGAACCGCTCCATGTTCCCCGAATGCCCTCAGTACTGTGCTTTGTCTGCCGATTTGAATAACTGTCTCATTAGGTTCTTGCTTTGTTTGGAAGATGTGTTGTTCTTGATCTGATACCACTTGCATTTGTAACTGGGCGTTCACTGGGAGCTCAGCCTAGTTGCACTGATGCCAAGTCAACTCCTCGACAGCCATACGTTTACAACGTGCAATTTAAGATAAGAATCTTTATTGTCATTATCACTTGACAACAAAATTGCGAAAGTTTACCTCACTTCTACGTTACAAATCAAGACTTTAAATATACCAAACCCACTCACTACCGTGTCTCTCTCTCACACACACACACACACACACACACACACACACACACACACGAGAACAGAAAATCTGTATTTTAAAATACACAATAACTGTGACAAATTCGATTGGCCTACACTCATAAAAAGGGAAAGTACTGATAAAATTAAAACAAACAGTATATACACCATTATGACAGTAAAAATAAAGTTCAAAATTGTTCAAACAAAAAACAAACAAATATAACGAGTTCAGTTTAAGTAAGGCTGCCAGCGCTATAAGCAGGGTTCAACGTGGGACCTCTTAAATAAGTAGTAATCTCAAAATGGCAAATCTGCAATAGCGAGAAAATCAAAACCCCAACAATAACAAATAAGACAGTTTATATTTAAGCACAACTCCTGTCTCAAGTCTGGATCTGAAGCATGAATCATGGTTTTACGTTTCATTTCATGTTGGTGTGATCAACCATCTGACACATCACTGATTCTGGAATTTGGATAAAACAGGTTTTAATTCTGAAAATAAAAAAAGTTACTTAAATTACAAAATCTTAAGGTATATCTTTATAGACCAAGGTCTTGGCTGTTCAGCAATTTACCAATGTAACCTCCTCATTTTGTATCATTTCCCATGAAAAAGGTGATTTTTTTTCAGTTATTACTTTGTTATTGTCAACATAAAGTTAAAGTTGAGTGTAATGATTGGGAGGGATTTGGGGGGGTTGTTGGATGAGGTAAGCCAAATGAACGTGGCATAATAGTGAATTGAGAGAGAGATATTATCCCCGATCTGAGGACAACTGATTTTGTAGGCAATGGACCAGCATATAATCATTAAATTAATAAAAATAAGCCTATAAAAGAACCTTATATATGTGCAAAGGACCCCCTAATAATAACCTTGATTCTCTTTATTCATGAAAAAATTTTATTAATTTCCAACAGAATGAGCACTTTTCTTAGCGGAACATGTTTTTGCTAAAGTTTCAAGAATTGGTGACGTACTACCCCACAGTGCTACTCCCTAACTAACATTAGCTTCCTCAACTAGTTAAACAACTCAGTTCTGTGAAACCAGTTACAGCCTGTCATTACACAATGAAATTCCTTTCACATCCCTGATTCTCCAAGTTAAAGGAACTTGAAAGAAGAATTAATGAGAAGTTAGCCCATGTCATGAGACCTTAACGCTACAGCCAAGAAGCAGCAGGAGCTCCGGGTCAGAGGGATCTCTCCTGTATTGTCTAGCAGTATTTCTGTTTCAAGACAGTAGCAGATACTTCACATGTCCATCCACCTTCAAAGAGCTTACCTAGGTGTAACTGGGGAAGCGAAGGAGACTACCCTAGACAACACAACGCTCAAGGCAAGGGTACACCATGGATGCAAGGTATCGAAGATGAGTCTTAGTTTAAATCCCACGAAACACATCTCCTACAAGGCGATTATGTTCCATACCTGATAAGAGGACCCATCAGGAGAAGATGCAGGAAAAGAACGAGGGGGCGATCTCTCCCCAGGTCACGGTGGATGAAAGTCAGCGCCAGCTGCGTGAGGACGGACGGCACCAGGACGAAGGTAATGGTCAGACCCATCCAGAAGTCGTCGTGATTTTCATGGTAGTAGCTGCAAAGCACGGCGGCGCTGGCGAACTCGGCGCAGTACAGAGCCGCGGCGATCAGGACGCCCCACGGGGGCTGAATGTTACTGCGGTCCGCAACCAACACCGAGCCGTTCTGGGCGCGCGCTGTTGGTACCTGCTCTCCACAGTCTACAATCTCGTTTTCCGGAACTTCCATTGTAACAAAAAAGTGTAACAGTTGTTTGACACAAAGTCACTACAGCAACGCAAATGTGGCGATTTCTTTGCTGCGGATCAGCACTTTTCGGTTGTGAGCAATGGGCGTTGTCAGTTTTGCGCCAGACTTATTAGGATTAAATATATCGCCATTAAATGTACAGCGACGTGCTAGTATTACATTTAAAAATTTATATACCGTAACTCACTTTTTTGTACCGATCGTTATGTCAATCGAGAGTCGTCTGTAAAGCAACTGGTATCTACTAGATCTCATGCTGCTCGACTTCATCACAATAAATGTCAAGCAAAAACAGTGAGCAACTTCAATTCTTCGATCTGCAGTAACAACGTTACTGACGATTACAAATAAATGCCTCATTGCACCTCGGCGCGTGGCCTTAAAGAAACATCACATTACTGATGATAACGAGAAATAACTAAATCATACTGTGCTATTAACACCCCGCATAGTCTATCTGTCAACAACTGTGCAAAAAAAATAAAACATGCAGGCCCTGCTTGGAGGCACAAAAGCACAAGGCCAAACACGGGAGGATGACTGCTTAACCTACCACGCCATCTGTATGGATTAACGCCAGCATGTTAATAACGACGAAAAATATAGATCGAAACCTGACAGACTAATGCACACTCGGGTGTCAGACAGGGGAAGTCTACGTGGCTGTCTGTAGCACCGCCACCCCACAAACCCTCCTGAAGATCCGAGTCAAGCGACAGGCCAAGTGGCCCCATTTCAAGGCGAAGAAAACAAGCCCAACCAAAGCCTCGTTCCGCGCCTCCGCGTAACCTCCGCCGGCCACGTATCGGGCTCAGCTCTGGCTCCAAATGATCCACTGGGGCCGCAGCGTCCAGAAATGCTGACACTGCACTCCCCCTCCCCCCCCTTCGGCTCTGCGGCTTCCCCTGGGTCCTAAAATCCAACCCGTCCAAAGCATACTTACTGAACGTGACATTTCACCTTGCTGGGCTAAACGCCACTTGGGAATTCGCTTAGGGCAGGCTGCGGCAATTCTTTTCTACAATGGCCACATCCGACCATCACCGTGTCACATTCACTACGGTTGATGTAATCTTATACCAATCACGTTGCTCTTCCAGATTTTCTGCAGGTCTATAGAAGTAAAAAGGATGTAAAAAAACAGGTTAGATACTAGGGTGGGGTGAAAAAAAACAAAATTTCCAATAGTGCGGAAAAGTTGTCACTGGACCTCGTTATTAAACGTGCAAAATATCTTTGAAATAGGGTAATATTTTCGGGTTCCGCAATGCGATCGAAGTTTTTGTCTGTCATATCAATGGGCAGATCCACGATACGTATCATCCATATTGTGATGGTGGGTGGGTGTTTAGCGGTTGAGAGGATTATCGGGGCTAGATTGGGTTGGATGACAGACTGATCTATGAACACACGGGAGGGTCTTGGCGGCTGGTGGACAGAGGGAAGTTCGGCGATTGTTTTAATCTCCTTAAATGAATTGTGTGTATGTGTGTGGGAGAGTGAGGGTTTGGTGTGGAGAGTGGGTGGCTTATTGGGGATGTTTTCCCTATTGAGCGTTTAAGCCTAGTAACTGCTCCTCTCCGAGTGACTGGTGTTATTGAATTGCGGTGATGAGCATTTATGCATAATAATGAAGTGTATTAAAGTCTAACCTATCCGGTCTTTAGACCTCCTAGGGATGTGAAATAGTGCATAATGGTGGGTGGTGCTAGTTGATGGCTTGGTGTTCCGTAGGTTAGACAGCGTAACTGTATTTCTACCTGCATTCACTTAAATATGCTATCTTATATGAATTATCTTTTTTTTGTACAAAGAATAAAGGAAAGGACTGGTTAAGAAAAGGTGGTGGCAGCCTTAAGGAAATTGCTGTTACATTACAATATCATAACGCAATGTAAAATTGGTCCAATTTAATGCAAGAACCTAACAATCGGTCAGTTACAATAAGTGGGAAATAAGTTATTCAGAAATGTGGCGCTCAGGAGCATGCTTACACTGACATTATATTGCGACAGCCCTCCAAATCATTGAATTCTGGTGCCCCAATATTTTTGGTAATATAGTGTATCTAACCATTTTGTGAAGTTTAATACTTTTCAGTTTGGTGGCACTGAGGAACGATTTTAAATTTCGTTATGATATGGATGATACGTGGAGTGGATCTGCGTATTGATGTGACAGGTTATTAATCGTAATGCACGTAGAACCGCAGAGCGATGTAATGTACGTGTATGGCTGATACCCAGTAAAAATCTGCGTTACCTGAACGTTGGTATTTTGTAGCGTTTATCATGTTGTTAAAGTCCACAAACACTGACGAATGCCAAAACATTCATGTCGAACACGAGTTTCAACCCTGCAAGGTACGCCTACTGGATTCCAGTACGTAAAGTTCACTGCCAAGAGAAAGCACTCACATGCACAAGTAACTTCTACAGAAACACAATACAATAACAAACTAAAACGTCACATGGAAAAAAGCAATAAAATGGTAATACGGGAACAACATTACAAAAAAATGTAAGGTAATTGATCACAACGCCCATAGAGCCGCAGAGTGATGTAATGTATGTGTATGGCGCTACCTGAATGTTGGTATTTTGTAATGATTATTATATAAAAGTGCACAACACCGATGAGTATACATAATGGGTAGTATACATTGCCCATTGATGTGACAGGTGAACTTCGATCGCATTGTGGAACCTGAAAATATTAACCTGTTTCAAAGATATTTTGCACGTTTAATAAGCTCCAGTGGCAAGTTTTCCGCACTTTTGGAAATTGCTATTGGAAATTTTGATTTTTTTCACCTCACCCTAATAGATACCCCGAGGACAACATACGGACCAAATAGAAGAATGCCTTGTCACTGCACATTTTATAACAATCTGCATCACCTGGAACTGGTGCTACTTAAAAAAAAATACAAAGAGTAAGAAATTTCTAAATAAAATTAAAATATGCTGTATAAAAAGTAGAAAGAATAGTTAGTTACGTAGGTAAATAATAGAATTTATGAACATGGTACAATGATTTGCACATTAAAGATATTATTGCTCATGACATGTATTTCACATTGTACATAGTACTGCCAGTGAGGCTGCCAAAGATGTAGAGGGCGCCGATGGGACATCAGGACGTTTGGACCACTCTGTTGGAGATGTGCAGGGCGTCAATGGGACGTCAGGAGACGTGGACCACTCTGCTGGAGATGAGGACTGTGCTGAAGGCATGTCAAGAAGCGGCTATGGGATTGGAACTACAGGTGCAGAAGACTGCAAAGAAACAACAGGTGATGCAGACTCACCAGAGCCGGGCAATATCTGCTTGGCTTCTCTCAAATCGGGTGTTGGTGGCATGGCCTCTCCTGAGCCAGGCACATCTATGATGCTGTGGATTCAAGAACGTCCTCAGGTGGGTCAGACCCTGCTGGGCTCAGCAGGTCTGCTCTCCTCCTCCAGAGCTTAGCATGAGAAGCAGTAATGGAGCAGCTTCTCGCAACAGAGACGCATCGGGCAGGGAGCCGGCGTGCCAAGCCGTGGGGAGCTGGTACACTGAGCTGTGAACAGTGGCAGATGTGTCTCATGGTCCAGAACCTGGGACTGCAGGCTTCTCCAACAGAGAAGCCCCATCTGCCTGGAACAGTCTCTGTACTTCTCCCAAAAGGTGCCGGACCTTATCCAACTCCTGGGGATCCTCGTCTGAGGTGAGTCTTTCCAACGCCTATTCCGTCTGCAGAAGTATTGTGCTCACTTCGGGGATCCTACACTGTGTGAGATCACACCTCCACTCCAGATGCGCATCCAGCAAAGCAAGAAGTCTACTGCCTGGAGATGAGGCAATGCAGCCAGATGTATGTCAGAGGGCATGGTGTTTGCTGGTAGTCCCTCAGAGGGAACGTTGGAAATAAAGGCTGTCAGGATGTTCGTGGACTCCTGGCATTCTGTCAAGTCTATAGTAGTGAGGAGGAGTAAAAACTCCAGGGGCACCCTTTGTGCAGGAAATACCCCTGAAGGGGACTTTATTAGGGATGCAACAGAGGGGAGTATGTCAATAACGGGGACCTACAAAAGGCTCAGACTTATGACACACAACAATGCCAGGACTCGGGCACATAGGACAGAAAGTCACAAACACTGTTAATGAAGAGTACACAAGGGGAAAATGTGGGCCGTAACAATAAGCTCATAACAAGGGATTGGAAACAGCTGGCCAACATAAGGGCACAGCAGTGACATCTGCTGGCCAAACAGAAACAGGATGGGGTTGATAGTGACAGGTGTACCTGTCTTCTAGAATATCTATGGCTTCACAAAAGCATTGTGATCTGAAAATGTCCCCAGTTAGGGGAAGGAGTGGGCAATCTGAGCAGTGTCAGTGTCGGTGATCCTTTGAAGGGCTTCCCTGCCTAGCTGAATAGTGAGTGTACCACAGTGTACTATGAATGCACTGTGATGCAATAGTTCAGGATGCTTTCAATGGAGCAGTGACAGAATGGCACAAACTGCTGGAGGGACAGGCTGGTTATTTTAATTGACCTTCTTGACCAAGGCAGTGATGTTAGTTGCCCATATTAGATTCCCTGTGATGTGAGTTCCCAGAAATGTTTAAAGTGGAGCCCCTTTCCTCGTTATCTCCACTGATGTTTAATGGGGAGAGGACCTTCTGAAATTGATAATGACTTATTTGGTTTTCGTCACTTTTGCATGACAGATGTGAGACTAGGGGTGAGGTGGGGAAAGAGTCTGACCGAGCGGTTTAACGCAAACACTCTGATCCACATACAGATAGGCTGACTGAGATCCAGGTCGAGCAGTTTGCTGTCCAGCCTGTGGACCTGTGTGGACCAACTGTGGACCAGTGTGTTGAACACCAAGCTATAGTCAATATAAAGCATTCTCACATATGTCTCCTGCCGTTTGAGATGGATAGACAGTACTGATGGCATCATCTGTGGATCCTTGAGAATCCTTCCAGGTATCCCATCGGAGTTGCCCACCCTTGATTCATTTACTGTGCTGGTCCCGGTTTCCCGATAACAGTGACTTGTAGCATCTTATGAAACCTTGAAAGGTATATCTTAAGTTGCTTACTTTTCTGCACGTGGTCCCTAAGCAATCCCTTAAGAGGCTGCTTAAGGGTGAGCTTCGTAATTATAAAGTAACTAGGCGCCGGACCATCAGATTGGTTGACTTTGATGGCTCGAGAATTTATCATTCCCTCCATGCAACAACTGCTTGACTGCGGCATGAGAGAAAGTGGTGTTCTTTATAAATATAGCACTGTGGAAATGCTTCAAAATATTGCATTTATCAACACTGGGGAGAACCTAAAAATAAAATACAAAATTAACAAACTTAATCATCTAACCGTAAATATGATTTTCACCATTTGGGTACGTGAACCCACCTCCCCAGATTGTCATTTCACACCATTTTATTTTTATTTGTTCTATAAGACACCAATGTGCACCAACATGTGGAATGTCATTGATACTGGGGTGAAACTAACAGGCAAAAGAAAAGTTGTTACTGTCATAAGATAAGAGAACGTCCTAAGCTCTACATTACTGCCTACCCACATAGCGAGAGGAGTGTGAACCGGATCTGGGGTAAATGTTCGGAAATCACTGTAGATCCATAAACCAGATCTGGCCTGGTTTCATTTTGCACTACGGACCAAAACTGATCTGAATTCACTTTCTGGATTTGAATCAGATAAGGGTCATATCTGGACCAGCTTTATATTGAATATTACCAAATTCATCCTGCATTTGGGCCAGATCTGATCTAACTTTTGACTATGGATAGACCTTAAAAGAGCAGCACGTAACAGGCTGCCCAGAAATCTCAAACAACTGGAAGACTTTTGTAAGGAAGAATGGGCGAAGATATCTCAAACAAGAATTGAAAGACTCTTGGCTGGCTACAAAAGCATTTACAAGCTGTAATACTTTCCAAAGGGGGCAGTACAAGGTATTAACTCTGCAGGGTGCCCAAACTTTTGCAGACACCTTTATTTGGTTTTGTTATTTTGAAAGTGTAAATGATGAAAATGAAATCCGACTTTTTTTGACATGCTATAATAATGTCTCGTCTGCATTCTGACGGCTTTTGGGAATGTTTCCATCTTTCCTTGGCTTCTTTATGCACATTAATGCACATTTCTACTAGGGGTGCCCAAACTTTCGATCTCCACTGTAACCCAAACCAACATTATAAAAGCATGTCTTATGGAAGGTTTACTTGACTAAGGAACGTTTTAGGAACCACGTCGGAACGTTAAGGTACAGCTTACGGTCGAATGATGTAGCGTTAAGAAGGCTTCGGGAAACCTACACCTGAACGCTTTTCTTACCTTGAGTGCCAGTACAGTGAATGCCAGGTATAAGTCGTTTAAGAAAAATGAAAACGCATGCTAACAAAGGAAAAAAATCTTTTTAATCCAGTTATTTTTTGAACGAGACTTCGAAACCATAATAAAGGAACCCTGACGGCGAAGCGTTATTTCCATAATTACCACTAGATGGCATTATGTGACAATAACTCAAAAATCTACATCAGCCCTTCCAGTTGTTACGATCGTTTTCACGCTTGTTTCAATACCATATGCCCCCTTCATCAGAACTCTTCACAAAGAATGCTTTAGAAAACATCAATTAACCTTTGGTGAAAAATGCACTTTAACCACCAAAGAGGCTTCATACTTCACTCAAAGGTGATTCATGCTACCATAACTATATCATATGGTCTGTCCCGAAAGGCTACTGTATCATTCAATGCGCAATCAACTAAAAAACATAAACCAACCGAAGCACCGCAAAATACACGTTTCCATGTCTTGCTTTTGCATAGTTTGCTTTTGCATTTCAAAATAAAAGAAAAACATACGCAGCAGTGGTGATTCTTCTCTGTTTTGTGTTTCATTGTTCTTGTTAAACAATTTCATACCTGCTTTATGCTTTTATGTTGTCTGCTGAAGAATGTTCCTCATATGTCATATCCTGTTTAGTTCAATTCTTCAGGATGTTGTAATTGAGACATAATAATTTTGCGAATAATCTGCGCAGCAAAAAAATGTTATGATCCACAACACCATTGACTTCTAGCTAAATGTCAGAAAATTGCACTAAATGTTGAAAAAGTGGCAAGTAAAAAAATGTGTTGTAACTTTACAAACGGCGCCCCATAAGTTTGCACAAGCGTTGTGATTTAAGTTTGCTGTGCTGTACGCTAGGATTCTGGGTGGAGTGGGGGGGAATCGAGGTTGTCTCATTCCTGGTGAGAGATGCGTTAGCCCTCGGGAAGGGGTTGTAATCTGGAGAATATTTAAAGATTTTCTCATATTTTGGCGTCCTTATTTGGCTGGACCTCCCCAGCCTTATTAAATTAAAAAGGTGGTGGCAGCGAACTTGGCAAGGTGATCTAGTGGTCGCACTTGTTACACTGGTGGCAGCGGTGGGATTCGAACCCACGCCTCCGAAGAGACTGGAGCCTCAATCCAGTCCCTTGTTATCCAAGCCTAGATGTTGGAAAAGTTCCTCACCCGTCCAACACCGCTCAGGCTCCCCACCCTCTGTGTGGCCAGCTGTCTGACCCATTTCAATGTCTGTAACCAATGAACCCATTTTCATTCCCCGCCGAAGTTTACACTCGTCTTCAGTCACGTTAATCAATCTAACAGGTACAGCTCCTTGGGTTACACGACAGACAACCCGTGCCACCAAAACATCATGTCGGCTGGCTAATAATGGAG
>JABFEA020000002.1:20900133-20912093 GCA_019775915.2 Cyphomyrus plagiostoma
TTGTTCCCTGCCTCGTGCCCGTTGCTTCCGGGATAGGCTCCGGACCCCCCGCGACCCAATAGGATAAGCGGTTTGGAAACTGGATGGATGGATGTTAAACTCAAATTTTACCGTTTTTACACATACCAAAGATAAATAATCTGAACAAAAGACATTAAGGTGGCTCAACTTTTATTGTAAAATTAGTATGTAAAACTACAAAATTGAAGTTATCGACACGAAAGATAAACTATCTGAACAAAAAATAATTAGTTGGCACAACAATAGGTGGTTCTTTTCAAAACTAACAAATTTGAGTACTCCAAACACGAAAGTTGCCTTGAAATTTTAAGTTGTTGTAACCTTTTCTTTTTGACAGTGTTGGTATTATCGGCAGCTGTATTGTTTGCTGTCGGTGTGTGGTGTCTATGCTAGCTCTATCTTTGTTCATATAGTGATTTTTGGACAAACTTGCTTATTTCTGCACACTTTGGAGAAATTTAGCACCTCTTGCATCTTTTTTCTGTTAGATACCACATTGGGTTTTCAGGGTTAAGTAAGGTTGACTCCAGAATTTACCACCTACAGCTTTACTTTCTGTAAGCCAAAGACTGAGCACCTGCCTATATTTGATGGTAAGTAAACTCCTATTCCAATTAGACTTCTTTTTAAATCTGGCATATTCAAAGACCCCTTGATAAAAAGGGCCCCAGGCCTCATGCCCAAGTTGCTCGTATGGTTGATCTGGCCACGGCAGGGCATCACTTTAATGGCATACTATTCTTGTAGTATAGATTTATATATAACCAAAAAAGGTAAGAGTTGAGATAACAGTAAGGAAAGCATTTGTGACTGGTTGAACACTTCTAGAAGGGGTACAAGGAAAATCTTGGAGGGGGCAAAATCTGGTCATGAACACATGCAAAATTTTGATTTTTAGCTTTCATAGTCCATCTCTAATACTATCAATAATTTTCAATAATACTGGAACTTACTATTGTCCTATCAGTCCAGTTTGATGATTAAGTCATATTATCTCACCACTACACAGATGGAACCACTGTAGTAACCACAGGGCTGAACAGGCTGAAAAAAACAGTAGACTGCTGTTCAATGGTGAGAATGACGGAATATAGGACAGATTAACTCTAACCTGCACACTATCACCTCATATATGTAATGCTTTAAGCCACGTCGTGAATGACAAAAACAATAAGTAGCACGATGGTATAGCCTAAACTGAAGAAACACAACAAATAATTCTGTGCTTTTAACTGTGATCGCAAATGTGTATTGACAACCGGATACTAGCTTCAAATGTGTCGTTGAACGTCGCATCGGTAATTTTTCTTACGAGGAACTATACATACTGTCTTGGAGTTCAATTCACTACGTAAGAAAACGAACTGCAAGGCGTTCGTCATCATCTTTATATAATAAATGCTGGATACACTGGGCGCTGGGACCCAGTGGCAGTCGGCTGATTGCCATTTTTATCCTCTACCAATCCCCTTTCGGTCCGAAATCTCCTTTATATAATTACGCTGGGCCAAAGAGTAACCCAGGCAGCGCTCGGAAGCAGCCGCTTTTCAGATGTGAAGTGCTCCGCT
Organism: Cyphomyrus plagiostoma; assembly: GCA_019775915.2. Lineage (NCBI taxonomy): Eukaryota > Metazoa > Chordata > Actinopteri > Osteoglossiformes > Mormyridae > Cyphomyrus > Cyphomyrus plagiostoma. The sequence continues at coordinate 20,901,723 of JABFEA020000002.1, forward strand.
TGGAGACAAAGAAAAAGATGGCCTCTCCAAGGACAATCACCATCGTAGCCCTTTCCTTGGCCCTTGGCTTGTTCTTTGTATTTATGGGCACGATCAAGCTTACACCGAGACTAAGCAAAGATGCATACAGTGAGATGGTAAGTCTGCAGAAGTAGGTGGGGGATGGAAGCGATCCCGATCCGGCTCGGAGCCGGGTGCAGATGTTGCTTCCCTGCAGAAAGCGGTTTTACAGGACAAAAGAAAGCAGAAAGCCAACGATCAATTTATGCGAACCAACCAGATCAACGTTCCAACAATTTCCTTCGTATAAATTTGCTCACTGGAGAAACTACGAAATAAATTATTATAGAATGTGGCACAATAATACCAAAAGCGGCGAGCTAGAAATGAACTATGCATAGAAGGGTATATATAATTTTTCACTATAAATTTATCAGAATACAATGTAAACGCATATAAGGCTGCGAACCCTGGTATGCCTACCTAGTAAATATTTAAAAAGATCAGTTTAGTAGATCACGGTTTGTCACTGAACAGAGTTATTCCGTTGTCGGGCAATGGCGGATCATTCCAGCAAATTCTATCCTGCATCTGCGGGTGCTGATGTTGTAAGACTCCTCTGCTGACATTCTCTTACTTTTACACCAGCGATTACTTTTAAACGATTTCTCTTATCAGAATGTCTTTTTATTTGTCTCTGCTGTTTTTGTAATGATAATCTTTATTTTTTGAATTATCAACTAATGACCATTATTTATACAGTAGATAACATGCCTAAGGTGGGCATAGGCAGGTGCTGGAACTCCCCTTGTGATATTGAGAGGTTTCAGTACTCTGAAGAGACAAACAGCTAGGTGCTGGTGTTGCCTGCTTGTGACCACTGGCCCACTTCAAGCACTGTGTAGATTAACAGTAACAACGTGGGTATGGTTAAAAACATTGAATGTGGTTTTGGTGGTGGAGCGGGAAATTGAGATGACATCATTTAGTTCCATATTCCCACACATACAACATGATGTAATTGTTTTGTTCAATGTACATGCAATGGCTATGGCTGTAATGTTTTAAAGCATGAGGCAGTGCATTGCTTCTTTTGAATAGACCAATTTGATGGCTGCAGTATTGAGCAGGTTTGTGGAGGGGAAGCAGGAGTGAGTATGGCTTTTGTTTTTGGATCAATCCCTGTTGTCACCTATGATCATGGGCTGTCAGTAATAACCAGCAGAAGAAGGCCGAGAGCCCAAAGCGGGGGGAGGAATTCAGAGATCTGGTGGGGCCTCGAAATAGGACTGCTCCTTGTGAGGATGCCAGCTAGCTGGGAAAGCAGCTTCTGGGGGTATTAAGGTTACTGGTGTAACAAGTACTGGACGTGGTTGGCTTTGGATGATTAGTGTCTGTTGATGATAGAAAATATGTGTCCAACATGTCGTAGTTTTTCCATGTCAAAAGGATAAGTGCCGATTAATTTATTCTGTTGGGTGCATTTCAGAAACGGGCGTACAAGAGTTATGCGAAGGCTTTGCCAGGCCTGAAGAAGGTGGGCATCAGCTCAGTACTGCTACGCAAGGTCATTGGAACACTGGAGGTGGCCTGTGGGATAGTAATGACGCTGGTCCCCGGGAAGCCCAAGGACGTGGCCAACTTCCTGCTGCTGCTGGTTATGCTGGTGGTGCTGTTTTTTCACCAGCTGGTGGGTGACCCTCTGAAACGCTATGCCCACGCCCTGGTCTTTGGCATTCTTCTTACATGTCGCCTCCTGGTGGCCCGACAGAATGAGGACCAGCCTGAAAGAGAGGAGAGCAGGGAGCAGCTGGTGAACAATCAGGAGAAAAATAAAGTAAAATTGTCATAAATCAAGCACAGGAACATGGCTACAGCACCAGAAAGCTGGGGAGTATCTTCAGATGACAGAGATCCTAAACTAGCGAGAGGAAAAATTCTAAGTAATGGCCACTTGTTGCAAAATTTTTGATCCAGAATGCTTGCCATCTGGCCATCTGGTGGTCAGATTACATTAAACAATTCCCTCCATTCTGTTATTCCAACCACCGTAACCTTTCACCCTAACATGGAACAGTCAAATGGTGTTACTGCACCACCTTCGGAGGAAAACACCATTTATGGGGAAAGTTGTTAAAATTCATTATTCAATTAAAATTTTTAAAATTGACAAACAAAAAATTGATTCTTGGAATATGTTGCTTTGTGGTTTATGTGATGTTTTAAAACATTTTTGTTCTTTTTAGTATTTTTATAATAAGAAGGTAAACTGTATTGCTCAATTTACAAAGGAAATATAGCTGAGTTTTAATAATTTTTACGACTGAGGCTTGCATTAGATTTAGGTTAAACTGTCTCAATGTGTGTCATGAGTAGCGTGCCCGGACAAATATGTGGAAAGAAGATGAATTTTTATGTATTCTTTTTGCTATATCATTTGCAGGCATTACAAAATGATTGACCAATTGTGTTTGTATTTATTTCAATAGGCTCTCCATTTTATGAGTGAAAATGTTTCATTATATTCTAGGGCAGAGTTCTGCCTTTCTTAAAGGGCAAAGCCATTTTGATAATTTTCTGACTTTTTGTCATTTTTCTTGCCATACTTAATGATAGTCATCCCTAAAACAACTTTTAGATGTTTTTGTTTATGTGACTGAAGAAACAAATTAGTCCAGAAACAATAGGTCACAAGAAATGTATTGTGTTTGACTTTTCTATCCATGTACGATATTATTATTAGGATCTTTGCTTTTTAAAAGTACTGTAAATTCGGAAAATTTGTTATTGTTTGAGGTATTTATTTATTTCGTGCAGAATGTTTCAGAACAAAAAGGGAACAATTGGCCTTACGATTTGAGTTGTTGCTGTTGATCGTGAAATCCATTGTTAAGGCATGCTTTACAACTCCGCATCAAAGATGTCATATTTGCACTGCTTTGGGCAATTAACATGAAACCAAACTCAGGTTTAAAGGAGAAGATGCAATCTCAACATTAGCAGGAGAACCTGACGGGTGTACTACGAAGTATGTTTACTAGCGCGGTTTTTGAGGCATTTGGGTACTACGAATCGTAAGCTGCCTTAAGTTTACCTGCAGCCTTTGGGTTAAAACAGCCGAAAGTTTCCGAGCGGGGGCGGGTATTATTAGTTTAAGGTGTCAACCTCCCCCTTCATGTCAAAGTGAGACAAACCCCTCGCCAGTTTTTTTATAAAGTTAGGTAAGGGCGTGTAAAATTCGCTTCGTAGCACACCCTACTGTTCTGTTGACTCCGGGAAGCCAGCGATCGTTTTGACAGCGTGGTACAAAATTTGACAAAAATAAATATTTAGATAAAATGTGCATTTCGTTTTCCTGTTTGTTTTAATAAAGCTGTGGGTCGAAAATAACGGACCTGAAGTGTTTTTCATTTCAATAATTAATTTTATTTCCTTCAAGGCTGCAGACACATAACTGCACTTATTAACGCTATTTTTCTTGTGACAACGCATTCCACCCCGACACTTGCATTTATTCAACATTACGTCCATCCTTTCAAATACTTCCCCAGACCTCTCAAGCACACCTCACTGCCACAAACCAACCGACTCGCTGAGCACCGGAAGTCGAGCGCTTCCCGAAAAGCCAACGCATGCGCAGGGCGTCGCGCGCGAATTTTTGAGTTTCTGCGGAGGGGCCGGTTGTTCAGAGGGCACTTACAGCTTTTTGGGTTATGCAGCAATGGCGAGCAAATCCGACCCGTTGCGGTTGGAATTGAGTTCCTCCTTGGAAAACGACACGACGGGATGTTCCCGGAATCTACGGAGTTCTCGTGTGGCGGGGGAGCAGAAGAAAAGGGGTGAGGCCGGAGAGCCGTTTCAATCCGCGCTGAGCTACTTTTCCCGAGGTAAGAATTACGGCGTTGCCGTCGCTGACCCAGAGGTCTTTGTAGTCGGTTATATTTATAAATATGAAGTGTCGCTCTGCGTTTGAGTGCACTTTGAGAAAGGAAGGCGACTTTTTTTGAAGCGGCTCGTTTACGGTGATTGTCACCCGACGGCCATCTTGACGTCATCACAAACAGCTGCCGGCCAGCTCGCCTGCAGCCGTCAAAACGCTCGCCAGCTCCTCCTCGCCGTGTCTTGTTGTTTATCTCTGAGCACACGCTTCTTACAATGGGCCCCAGTGCAAGATATTCTGGAGCGGCGGCCACACACGTCAGTGCATGCAAACAAAGTCTATGACCCTTAATGGTTGAATGTCACAGATGTGCCTTGTATCTTTGTGAAATATCCTTTCGGTATATAATATATGAATTCTTATAGCCTTGTAATTAAAAATTAAGGACTGGGCACTCTGAGCCAGACAGATTTGCCAGCCAAACTTTAGAGTCAGATATAAATTACAAATGTAAAGGCTCAATGACATATTCAATTACTGTCTTCAATAATGAATTCCCTTAGTGATCCAGAATTTATCCTCACTTTTTTTCTTTTAGTATGGCATTAATTGAAAAAAATCTCCACATTTATAATAATTCATTTATTAATATATTGATGCTATATTCCTCATTTACATCACTTCTATAATCATCCCAATTCTGATTTAATAGATAATTTAAAAACTATTCACTTTTAAGTTTAGTTCTATATCTAACTTTCCAGTATTTATTGATGTTTTTTTACATGAGCTTTCCATATTTAAAAAAAAAAAAAACTGAGTGATCACTAATATCGGTTAACAGTATCCCACATTTAATTGTAATCTATCGTTTCTAGAAATATTTTTATTATTATTGGTGTAATAAAGATCTAAACTATACAGTGTGTTTATAATCTGGATTCAAAAGGCCAATAATAAAATCTCCACCATTTTCTTATTACTTGCATTTCCAAAAAATTTTAACATGTTCATATATAAATCGATAGTAATATCTGGAACTCTATACACAAAATTAATTTATTTTCGACTTAATTTATACTGTAATACATACCATGACATTGGTTGTATTGTCAGTATTTTATGTCTATGTATTAAATATCTTATAATCCTGTAAATAATCTTTGTTCACTTCATTTGTTATTGTAAGCAAGTTATTGTTATTGTAAGCATGTTAAATATATTCCCCAATTTATACAAGTAATCCTTAATGATTGAAAATTTCATATTTAAATTCCTGCTATGTATGTAAAAACTACTCGGTTTCTATCATGGGGATGAACCCTATCCTTTTGGTTTTTGTCACAGAGCAGTTCATTTTTATATTTGTTGTTTTCTGGTGGCAATACAAAAGCCAGAGGAAGCCAAAACACAATTACTGATAAGTGAAAACATTACCCAAAAGGAGGATTACTGTGTGATACTTCTGGAAAGTACTCAGAAAAGTCAGGTATTACATGCAGTTGTGTGTCTGTGGTGTTGCTTTGTTCCAGTGGAGGCAGGCACCCCATGGAGAGGCAATGATGTTCTGGAGAGACATTTGGCTGCTGTAGAGCAAGTGGCCCTCAGCCGGGGGCTTCCCCCGGAGGCCGTGTCCATACTGCTGGAGTTTTCCCTAAGCCTCCGCATGGGTGAGTAGAAGTCAGGAGGGGTCTGATTGCAGTCTTTGTTTTTCTATTTTTTTTCCAAATGTATATACTTTGGGTAGCCTTGTTGCCTCATTTGGGGGTCAGAATCTTGCCCCTAGCCAGTCTGTGTTATGCCCATGTTCATTACAAAACATACAATGTTATGTTAATTGTAAATTAAAAAATGTTTCCTTATCTAGGCCTAAATTACATCTTTAAATTCCAAGATTACTGATGGCTTCCAATCAGGAGATGGAGTTTGTCATTTTGGTCTTTTTCTGCATGATATATATATTTTTTTAAGTGTTAGTTGTATCCATCCATTTATTTTTTTATCACTTATCCTGGTCACGGTTATGGGGGACCAGTTCCTATTCCAGGCAGCACAGGTCACCAATCTGGGGTACCCCCAGGGTGGGATGCCAGCCCTTTGCAGGGTGTACACATGCACTAAGGGTGATTTAGGGACTCCAGTTAGCCTAACTGCATGTTGCTGGACTATTGGAGTAAACATGCATGTCACAGGAAGGCAAATAACACATTATAAACATTTGTGCTAATTTTAGTTGGTGATTAATACAATTAATTCCTATGAATGATTCGATTGTCTATTTTTGTTCACTTTATAACACTTGTAGACTAAGCCTAATCATAGTTCAATACAAATTACTCCCTATGAAGAACATTGTTCCAATGTTCAATGCTAATCATACAAAAGAAAATTGCATTTCTGTTTGCCTTTCTAAACAAAAACATGTACAGTGCAGATATGACATAAATAAATAAGAAGTTAAATGCCTCGCAATAAACAGCAAGTGCCCATGGTGTTGTCACTACCCAATCTGTACCACCTGCCTGATTTTTACCTTGCCTGTCTGCGTATGTGCAACATTTTTGAACACCGCATCACGTTTTCTGCCCTGCTCAGTCCGTTCATCCTGCCATTTTACAGAAAACCATATTATCTACATTTACAGCAAAGTAAGCCAGTTAGCTTTGTGGAATTAAGGTAGCCTGGGCTAAACATACATTAATGAAGATAAAGTCCATTTAAACTAAGGAACCTTAAATCCGACCAGTTATTCAACTAAAGCAAGAAATGCAACCCAGTGAATCAGGATACAGGCCCCTGATGTTAATGATCCCATTGACATGATCATTCTTTGCTTGTCCTTTTAAGTGTTTACTCCAATTGTGTATTTCCAGTTTTAAAACATCACTATTATCTGAATATCCCATATCTGAAATGTTAGTTTATATTTCCATCAGTTGAAATTGCTGCTATCCAGTGATAGTATTTTTTATGCATACATTTCTCAAGTTGTTTATCCTGTTGTCATGATCTACTGACTTTGCTGCAGCATAAATGGTTACTGACATCTGGAACACATACGGTCACCTCATCGTGACTGGGTAACCAATGAGACCAAAAAATACCCACTCGGACACAAGTGTCTCTACAGGAAGTGCTCTACAGATCTTTGTTAGAGAACACAAAGAATTCAAATTACAATCTGGGCTGGTGGAGATCACAGCCAGTCTGTAAAATGAACCTGATGTTGTGAAAAGAAATTAACGGCATCAGGCTGGGTCGTGACAGTGTCATGAAACAAAGTGGTACAAATCGGGTGGCATTGTAAAATATACCGTGTAGTGCAGTGTTGTGCCAGTGCAGATGTGCGAAGACCAGATTGGTCAAGTGGTACAGATCATTTCAGAAGCACAATGACGTTATTAAACAATCAGGTGATAATGTAATAATTCTGACAGGTCTAGCTGTCATTGTTAGGTCTGTTTTTTCAATCATCATATACCTGAGTGTCTTCTCCTCCTCTCCTGTTTCAGGGAATGTCATCAGCACACGTGTCCTAAAGTTTCTGGTGCCAGCCTCCACAGTGCCACAGGAAGCAGTCCTCAGGGGCATTTCCTGGCTCTGTGTGGACAAGATGCCAATGAGTATGCAGGTAGAAGGGGCAGAAGCAGGGGTTTGTGGTTTAGTGGGTTGGAACTGTTGGTTTTTTTTTCAAGGCCCTTAACCCTACTTGCTCATTGGAGGAAATGTGAAATCTAACAGTGGTTTGGTAAGCGAAGGGAGCAGATTCAAAGAGAATCCATGTTATTACTCTTATTTAACCTGGATTGCTTCATAAAAATATATCTAGCAATATAAAATGTAAAACTCATGAAATGAGAAATATCAATGTCAAACAACATGCAGAAGTACATTCGACCTACAAGAACTTTTGACGTCCCATTATAAATCCATAAGCATCAATATGGAGTTACTCCTCCCTTTTTCAGCTATAACAGCTGCCATTATATTGGGCAGGTTTTTCGCAAGATTTTCAAATGTGTCTGGGAGTTTTTGTCCATTCGTTTTGAAGAACATTTGTGAGGTCAGGTACTGATGTTGCATGTGAAGGCCTGGCTCGCAATCTCTGTTTCTTGTTCATTCCCAAGTTGTTAGATGGGGTTGAGGTCAGGGCTCTGTAAGGGCCAGTCAAGCTCTTCCATACCAGCCTCACCCAACCATGTCTTTATGGACCTTGTTTTGTGCACTGGGGCACAGATATGCTGGAACAAAAAAGGGTGTTCCCCAAACTGTTCCTGCAAAGGTAGAAGCATTGAAGCTGAAGCATTAAGAGTTCCCTTCACTGAAACTAAAGGGCCAAGCCAGACAGAGAATCATGATTCTTCACCTCACAGAACATGTTTTAACTGCTCCAGAATCCAGTAATGGTGTGCTTTACACTACTTCATCTGACACTTGGCTTTGCACATGGTGATATGAGGCTTGCATGCAACTTCTCGGCCATGGAAACCTGTTCCATGAAGCTCCTGGCTTACAGTTCATGTGCCGGGGTTAGTGCTAAAGGAAGTTGGAACCCTGCAGTTATTGTGTCAACAGAGCATCTGTGAGTTTTTCACACTATGCACCTGAGCATTTGGTGACCGTGCTCTGTTACTTTCCGTGGTCCTGCCACTTCATGGCTGGGTGTTTGTTGTTTCTGCATGCTTTCACTTTGCAGTAATATCACTTAGAGTTGACTGTGGAATACCTAGAAGGGAAGAAATGGCATGAACTTATAGCAAAGGAATCCTATGAGCTCTTCAGAGCAACATTCTTTCACAAATATTTGTAAACCTGACAAGGCTAGGTGCTTTTTTTATACACAATTGTTCTGAACAAAACGGATGAATTCAGTGATTAAGTGGTATGTCCCAATTCTTTTGTCCATGTAGTGTAGATCAGAGGTCCCCAACCACCGGGTCATTTGGTACCGGGCCGCATAGAAGGAAAAAAAAAAATATATGTTTTATCGACGATCAGAGTCTGAGTGATGTGTTTTTTTTGAAGAATATAAAAAATTTGGGGATCCTCTGGTGAGTTTTATTTTTATGGGGTTTATATTTGTTTTTATGCCAGTCGTATCATTTTATTTCGGCGTATTTACCCCCCACATTTTAAAGGCCCGTCCGTGACAATATTGTCTGACAAGTAACCGATTCATGGCGCAAAAAAGGTTTGGGGACCGCTGGTGTAAAAGACTGGTCCTTTACTGGAGGCTGGAGGTCACCAGTGTTGGAAGTCTCACATTACTGTAATTCCAGTCCTTTTGGCAGTAACGAGTAATGTAACTAATCGCCTTTTCAAATTAAATAACTCAGAAGTACTGAAATTTTAAATAGACTAATTACTTGTCACTTGTCTTGCATTAACATCTTATTGGACAAATGCAGGCCAGTGTTTCCCCTACCCTTACAGTATATTAGGGCACCCCCCCTTGAAGGTTGTTAATTTAATTTAATTTTATTTTCTATATAGTGCCAGATCACAACAGAAGTAATTTAAGGTTACCTTTCCTATAGAACAGGTCTATACATTGTCCTTTTATTAAACAAACTAAATGGCTTCATGCTATTTATCTTATTGACACCACAGCTTGTCATTTTTGTTTCTACACGGTCGCGTGTTTACGATTCTCCTACACTCTCTGTATTACGCATGGCGGAGTTCTGCCCCGATGCGCGTGCACAGACATGTGTGCGCACATACAGGTGAGCACACTCCCATCAGCCGACAGAAAGTGCATGTCGGAAAATGTCAAGTCAATCACCTGAAAAGACAAAAATATCTGCGTCTGTCCGTCTTGCCCCCCCCCCACAAAGCAGTAAACCTAGGGGAAGCACTGCAGGCTATTCCCCTAATATTCTAACATCATTCGACTTTACTGTGGTGCAATGAATGGATGATATTTCCGTGCAGTGATAGATAAAACTTGACAGTTGTACTGTATCACACTGTCAGAGCAGCAACAATAAAATAAGTACCCAGACAGCACACATGCATTGACATGATGTCTCAGCGATGCTTAAATCCATCAGCAAAGCATCTGTCACAGGGACATCGCTACTGAACATTGATTCGACATTCCTCTGATGTCTGTGTGGTGTATTTCAACAGCAACATGATGTTAATGAGATCATTATGCAACATTTAGCCTTCTGTTATTTTTCTTGATTAGGCTATCCACAATAGGTTTATTCTATCTATAATTAAGGTAAAGTGTGTATGTGTGTCATTTAACCAACATCCTGCTGATATATGTGTGCTGTCTGGATATATATGCATTAATAAGAGAATTGAAGTAATGCAAAAGTTACTTTCCGTAGTAACTAATTACCTTTTATATGCAATAATTGGTAAATTGATTGAAGTAACTGAAGCTACTAATTTGCAGTAACTTGCGCATTGTGGATTGCGAGGGCGGGCCGGCGCGCCCCCGCGCGGCGGAGGGGGGGGGGATGGGGTGGGGGGTGGTG
>JABFEA020000002.1:20912193-20925977 GCA_019775915.2 Cyphomyrus plagiostoma
CTAATGGTTATTTTCATTCATTTCCTCCCATATCTAATTTGTTGTAACTTTGGCCTGGTTGTTTTCTCCCCCCCCCCCCCCATGGGCTTTCAGGTGCTCTTCATTCGTTGGGTCATCACTATGTTTGACCTGATCGACTCCAAAGAAAAGCTGAGGGCTGTCTATGGCTTCATCTTCAGCTTTGTGACACACGAGACGATGGTAGGTGGAAAGCTCCCTGTTCTGTAAATGGTTTGTCGTGAAAGATGTATACATGATGGGTTTTGGTTTGTATCATTACACAGAGATGACACTCTGCTTTCATGTTTGAGTATGCCTCTTTTTCCCATCTGTGGAGTCATAGTAGTTAACTGGTTAACTAGTTAATTGGAATGAGAGCCAAGGATGTCTCTAAATATCAGCATCAAGTCTGTTGTACATTTAGGAAACCAAACTAGCTCCGTGTGAGTGTGTGTACAAGGGCTTCAATCATGAGAAGTATGATTTTTTTTTTGTGGTGTCTTACAGTGTCCATATATCTGCCATCTTCTGTACCTGCTGACCAGGAAAGAAAATGGTAAGTCATGTTTTCTTAGATCCTGGCACTTTTAGAACATTTTCCTAGTTCTGCCTTGAAGCAGGAAGTAGGAAAAGTGCTAACAGTGATAACCATTTACAACTCTCCCTTCCAGTTCGTCTTCACCGTGTCAGAAAGCTTCTTGAACTTCAGGGTAAAATGGTAAGCACTTCGAGCATTTGTTTTACCATAAGTATGCTTAAAGGTTCGAAGGATTCAAGTGAATATGGTGGTTGTCAGTGATATTGTAACAATTTGTAGTAATATGGAACCCCCTTCACATTCACGAATTTGAGACCTGTGGTTGCGAGTTGGCCATGAACAATTAAACGGGAATAATATATATTTTTTATATTATAATATATATATATATTTTTTTTAAGTTTTTTTCAATAGCAAGAAAGTCTTTCATTTGGTTCACAACACAAGCCTGTAATGATAAGCCATACCACTGATATTTTTTTCAATCTGACTGATTAAATCCAAGGTTTATATTGCAAATGCCAATATTCAGTGATTCAGTGCAGGTCCATCCCTGGTGGTAGTGATTGCTGGTAGATCTATTGTTCTGTGTTTTGAACTTCCTCTTTCAACTTCCCCACTTATGGGTGGCCCTGCCCAGTAGTAGTTCATATGCTGCTCCTTATAAATATTTACCTTACAAGGTTAAACATTTCAACATTTCGTCACAATCGATTCTCAAAATGAAAAGAATCAGATGGAAAGAATCTATAGCTTGTCTTACCTGATTACAAGGACATGTTATGCTGTTTGCAGTTATTGTGGTTGCTTGTGTTTATGTTGGTTTTTCATTAACTTTTTTAAGGTTTTGTAATATGCCTGTTGTATTACATTAGATTGTAGTTATTTATTGATATTAATATATTGCTTGATTTATAGACCTATCTGTATACAATCAATATCCAATAAACATCCAGTTAAAACATAATCGATAAGCTCTGCTTGCTCAGTGTGCGACTCGATGGCCTAAGTCTCTGTGCCTGTGATTGGAAGGTCGCTGGTTAGAGCTTGGCTTCGGTAGAATAGCCACAGGTCCATGAGCCCCTGAGCTTGGGCACCGCTGCAGGTCGATTCCCTTCGTTGCCAAGTATGTGTATGTGTGGGTTTGCATAGATCACATCTGAAGACCTAATTGTCCCCAAAGTGTAGTAAAACCTGAAATTTCCCTACTTTTCGGGACATCTTTTGAGGTCCCCATTTGGATAACTTGTGAATGCAATCAAAAAAGAAAAAAAATGCCTAAAGGCTTGTATTTGGGTTGGTTACTTATGGTTAAGGTTAGGGCTGGGTAGAGGTTAAGGGTGTCGTGATTGGGATTAGGGTTTTTCCCTTAGAAATGAATGGACGGTCCCCATTTAGATAGGAAGACCAACGTGTGTGTGTGTGTTATGGAGAGCACAATGGGGTAGGCGATTATTATTCCTGTAGTAATTGATAGTAGATGATGTTACTCCAGTAAAATTTTGCTTATCCTGAAATTACCGATAAACCCGCTTTCTGGAAATACCCCCTGTAGTTATTTAACTGATAATAGATGGATACATCCAAAGCTCTTTTTGACCATTTGAATTGGTTGTTGTAAAGTATAAGCTTATTTAGAATTAGATGTATACAGTATTTGCATTTTTTTTGCGCTTGCCTGCCGAAAAGAAGTAAGAGAATTTCATTGTCACTGTTGCTAGTGCTTGTTCATAGTTTGCAAATTTGTCTGAATCAGTTGCACATACCTTTGTCCCTGAAACCAGCCCCACTCTCGTGGTAGGTGCCTTTGTGACTGTGGAATCTTGTTTCTTGCAATGTTTTAACTTTTATTATTAGAGGAACTTTTTGAGGGCAGGGTGTAGCTCAGGAGGGTATGGATTTTTCTGTTATGTCTGAATGTTTATAGGTTCAAATCCCATGGTTGGTTGAGATATCATACTACCACTGGGTCCTTGATCAAGGCCCTCAAACCCAGGAACTTTTGCTACCAGTGCTGTCTGACCACAAGCTTTCTTCACTTCCATGCTGCTTTGGATAGAAGCGTCTGCTAATACATAAGCTGATTGCAAGTGTATGTGGTCATAACTCTTGTGGTGTCGTTTCCCAGGGCCAACAGCCTTTCCTCTTGCACTTGCTGTCTTTGTACAAAATCTTCTGCCCGGATCTGGTCGTCCTGTCTATGCCAGCCAGAATGAAGGTCAGTGCTCCGCTTAAGCAGGAGGGGGTGTGGCTATGGGCCCTGCTTGGTCTGCTTAATACTTAATCATGACTTTCTTTTCAAATGTCCCTCTTTCTACTCAGAGTGGCTTCAGGAACCATAACTCCACCTGGAAGTCAGCCCTCGCCGCTGTTCAGCGGAGCAGCCGCTCCAAGCTGTGGTCAGATCTGCAGCTGAGCGCAGGCGTTCACGAGCGCCCCGCTGCCAGGAAGAGGGTAGGTGCAGCCGCTTCTGCCTCTGCTGTGTGCGGCCGTGTGCAGATCCTGCTCAAGTGCGCAATTTTGCAGGTTTGGCTTTCACCTGAACTAAAAAGGTGAACCCACAGGCCCGAGAGCCCCAGTATGCAAGCGCCGCTGTAAGGGGACAAGATGTCTAACCTGGCAAAGGCCGTGTCTCATTTGCTCACCCTGATTGAATGACCATCAGGGGTGCATGGTAACCAAGGGCTGGGCGTTACGGACCAAAAACCATATCTTGGTGTTATTAACCAGAATAGCGATACTTGGTATCACAGACTATATGACATTGCTCTCAAAACAACAACGAAGAAATCTATATCCTGTTTGGCAAATGGCTTTAATACAGAAGCCTGATAACCAATGGAAGTTGCTTAACTGGAAAGATCCTCTGTTTATGGCATTAGCCTTCAAATTAAAAACATACTGCAGATTACTTTTTATATTATATACTTTATTATATTTTTATATTATGTATCTTCCGTAAGTTTTTAAAAATTAAATCAGCCAGGTAACAACTTTTACTTTACATTAAAATTCACCCGTAAAGAAATCTGGAAAGCTATGGTTTTGTTGAAAGATATTGCAACCAGGAAACTGAATAGAAAGTTAACTTTACGGTGGTGTTAAAGTTGGGGTTTAAACCCGGACCCACTTTCGGCTATATCTCGCTTGATGATACATGTGCTCTACACTGTAATATTCCAGAAAGCTGGTTCTGGTTTAAACGACATCACGGTGAAGTTAGCTTTCTATGCAGTTTTATGGCTGTAATATCTTTCAATGTTTGTGTGTGCACTTCTCGTTAAATAGCCCAGCTGTCTTGTTTGAAGTCAGTGGTGATGAATTAACACAGTGCAGTTATAAATAAATGCGTATAAACACACACAATATCAAAGTTACATGACGTACATTGTCCCCCATGCTTAATGCTTAAAGCACACTTCACAGGACTGTATTATGTAGGTTTATCCTTGCTGTCAGGTTGCAGCAAATAGCAGGGGTCGCAAAACTATTGCGAGGGAATGCAAAACTATTTTAAATAATACCAACCCCCCCCCCGGAGTTTATCTGGAGTTTTTTTTGCCAGATGTATCTCATGCTACCCCAACACTGCCCAAGCCTACGTCTAACCAAGAGATTTTAAAACACATAATATACTCAGTGTATTTATGGGTAAGTACAAGTTTATGTCATGCTTATTTTTCATTTATTGGTATATTATTTTCATCATGTAATGGTAATGCTAAGCAATTGTTTCTCTGTGCTGTAATGTTAATATTACAGTGCTATGCCTGTTTTTACAAATTGTTTATCGATTTATTTTATCCCCGGATGGGCGGCTGCTGGGACTGTCTGTTTCTTTTTGCTTTCTTCTCTTAATGTCTGTGATGCTGACAGACTGCTGTGTCCCAGGTTCACTGCTGGTGCGAGTTACTGTTGCCTCTGTCATACATAATGGCTGGTTTGCCAAACTTGAAATAAGAATGGCCTTTAGGTTATGTTTTAAAAAAAATACATATTTTTTTTTATTATTTTGCAAGTGTGTGTATAATTTGAAATATTTTTTTGGGTTACCAAGGACTACAAGGGATTTCAAAAATGGAACAGAAAATGGAAAGAAGCGCGAAAGACATAACATTGTTTTTTGTCAGTAATGGTCAGATGGCAGTTGGCTTCTGAAAGAAGGCATCATTCAGGCTGCTTTCTATCTTCAGCTGGATATTTGGCTTACCCCTTAGTGTTTTACATTTTTTCTGGTAACTGTTTCCAGCTCCTCCTAGTGGTCAGGCAGCATGTATTCATATCAAAGTGTTTTTATTTACTTAATTTACGAAACATATATTTAATTTTTATGCGCAGCAAATGAGCCAGAAAAAAAGAGTGGAGGGGGCCGGACGTATCCTGCGGGCTGCCAGTTGCCCATCCCTGTTATTGGCTGTTGCTGTTAGTTTAATCCATAAATAGGCCTGTTTATTCAAAGCGGTATAATTAATGGAAATATTTTATAGTATCATTTTCGTATTGAGACTGAGGTACCAAACTGGTATCATTATCAAAGTCAAAATTTGGGTTTGTGAGTGATACATGTGCATGAATGTTTGTTTTTCCATGTTTTGTTCACCCTTCAAAGTGTTTGGGGGCCATCTTTCAGGCTGGCTGTGGTTGCAACGTCAAAAAGACACACCGCCCCCCCATGTTTCCTGTTCTCCCTCAGAAGCTGAATGGGTGCATTAGCATCCCACCTCTCAGCTCCACGCTTCACAGCAGCAGCGGACCCCCCAGCAGCAGAGTCTTCCCCTTGGAGCAACTGCGCACCTTCCCCCAGCTGCTGGAGAACCTCCACCAAATCGAGGTGACTTCCGAGCTCTGTCCCTCACCCTTTAGTGGCACCTTATGGTTTCAGTCTTACTAGTTAACTGATTTAGCATTTTCCTTCTCGATTACTCTGCTATATGGCGGAATGCGGAAGGAAGACAGCATAGTGACAAGGGTCCAGGTAAAAAGAGCCAAAACTTCAGTTGACATTTAATGTGAATGAAAATGCTTTCTTCTTTCATTACTGCAAAGCAGAACATAAATATTACAATAGCATGACTGCAATTAAACAACATCTGAAAAGACATTCACCGACTTGCCCAATAATGCAAAGTTAGCTGTAGATAACCATTAAGTTTTTCCACTAGTGCCATGCCATTACTGACATCTCCATTGGTCAAAATCACATGTATATACATCTGGCAAGTACGCACGCGGCGGGTGTGTAATATTTTTGAGTTACATTTTTTTTTTTGATGGGTGATGTTTTAGGCTGATGCTAATTAAGTGCTGGTTCTTAAGTTAGGTTTAGCTGAAATATAATTTTTTACGAATCATTAAATAGCTACCCTACAAAACATTGCTAATTAATATTTTAAACTATTTGATAGTTGGATTTTTGCTTTGTAGATTTGCAGTTTTGCAGAAGACGTGCATATGAACAAGCCATTTCTGTAATGTCAACTGTAGGGAGAAAAAACAAAAAAGCATTTAATTTGTTCCTTAATGTTTCAGAGGTAAACACATTTGCACTGCAGTGCACTAAGCATTGGCTACATAAACAGCGTACTTTTAATTGGCAAATGTTGAAAAAATGTAAAATAAAAACAATTGACTACCAGACTTAAATGACATTGCGATATATTAATGCATCACAAAATGGTAAACTGAATTGCGATTTAACTCTTAATTGCAGTATTGATACAGCTTTACACAGTAGTCCCGATATAAATCTTTTTGGCTCAGTATCATGTGTATGGAATCAAAAGTGTGTAGCTCGTGTGTATCTGGAGTTTTCATGTTCTTCCTGTTTGTGTTTTTTTTAATCAGTTTAAATGAATGGGAGTGCCAAGATTGACCTTATGTATGACTGAGCAAGTGTGCTCCCTTTTTAATTGTTAATGTGGCTGATAGCCCTGATTTCCATGGATATGAAACGATTAGAAACTGTTCCTGCTTCTGGCCCTTTGGGCCAGTTTAGAGAGAATTTGACAATCACATTTTTGTTTCTCTTCTCAATTAACCTTTTATGTACATGCTTTATTTTAGCAGATGCTAATCTTATTTTTAATGTTTTCTGAATCATTTCATTAGTGTCAGACATTAAAATGCTCAAAAATGTATACAGATTTTAGTTTTTTGGCAAGACTGAACGACATTCAATCACAACAGATTCTTGGATGCATCTTCATGGATTGTGCCATTTTATTCCACAAGATGGAGCTGTTTTATTACGGCAGGGCTTTTTATCTGAATATATATTAATTGCAAAGTAGATTTAATAAAAGGTGACAACATATTTGCCGGCAAAGCATTATACAGTTAACTGATTTAAGGGCCATATAATGAATGACTATTTCATCTTTTTGTGGTTCATCATCGTGCCAAATTAGATTAATTAATTCAACATTAATTCTAATGTATTAATGTACGCCTTGATTGGCCATGGACTTTTCCCACCAGGTAGCATCATCAGTTAGCTGATTAGGAGTTAGTGTAATGCTTTTAGGGGCATATACACAGGTGTGCACATGCATATGCGGACACCTCCAGCATTTGCCCGTTCAATGACCTTACTCTAGCTGTTTCTGAGAAAGGAGCCCCACATCATAAAAGACTGAACTGGTACAGCGGGCAGAGCAAAACCACAGGACAGCCATGCATAGTCAATCTGCCATTTCCTGTTTGTGGGAGGGTTCCATGGTGTCTTCAAAAGGCTGTGTTGTTTTTTTTTTAGTTACAGACAAGCTCCCTTATTCTGAGACAGCTGTGCATGGGATGTCCCACTGTCACACCCCGCGCCAATCGGTAGAAGCATGGCCAGTGAGCGGTCGGTCTTAGTGTGGGCCGTCGGGTGCCATGGTGGGCAGGGAGCCACTCTCGCACTGAGCAGGTGTCCACTTTACGGGCTCCAGGAGGGGCCTGCAAGCCGCTTAACCTGAAATGTCTCCACTGGCCTCCTGTGACCGATTCCTCGCTCCCCGAATGCTTTCCAGCTCCCGGCCCAGATGGGCTCCATGCTGGGCTCCTCGCTGGCGCTACACTTCCTGGACTGCATGAGGGACAGCTGCGCTTTCCTGAGGCTCAATTATTGGTTGGGCAGCACACTTCACGAAGGTGAGTCTGGGCCACGGCTCGTACAAAACCCACACAAGGCCACTTGGTGATCATGGCTTTCCCTGGAAATCCCTTCCTGAGTTGGTGGTGCCTTAAATGAAGCACAATGCATCATCTCTCTTGTACATCTTTAATGCATTTATTTAATGAGCATAATGGCTGCAGTCTCAATTTTTAATTAAAATGCTGCTGTGCAGGACAGAAACGGCCAGGTGTTTGTGGTCAACGTGCTTCAGTGTGTCCTCTTCCAAGAATTTTAATGAAATTCCATTTGTGTCCTTTTATGAATTCTGTCCTGTCTGTGCATAATGGACTATGCACTATATATAAAGAACAAAATAATAAATTCACCAATAATACACCGGTGCACTTTATTTTACTTCTGTCATACTTTCACTGTGAAAGGTTTTGACAGTATTTTTTTTATGCATCGGTTATCCAGGAGAGTACCTACTGAGTAAGAAGTCTGACTGGGCCGTGTGGACTTTCCCTTTAATGCTGTGAGATGGGGCAAAGTGGCCAGGCTCATTTCTCTCCTCTTTGGTGTTTTGCAGTTGTACGGACAGTAAATGCTTTACTTTTTGTTTTTATTCTGTCAGTTGCATAAATGAAGCTGGTGCCTCCATCCAGATATTTTTGACAAGCAGTGTGTTTACAGTGATTAATGGAAAGGTTCCATTCTTACGGGTCTTTTTCGGAGTGGCTGTTTCTCAAGTGGTTGAAAACCTATGTTAATTTTAAAAACTTGTTGGTTTTGTGGAGTTGAATTTTGACTCCCAAAAGATATACTTCAGGCTGAGCATTCATTTGTGACAAATCTGACAATATTTTATTCTGTGAATAACTTGGAAGTATTTAAAAAAAAAAATTTATGGTTAAGGCTTCTGCATTTGGGGGTAAATAGGAACTAAAAGTAAATACAGGAGTTATTGCATTTAAGATTTTGTGACACCAAAAAGTTCTTACATCTGTATGGTTGAGGGTTCCCACTCTGTGCCTGTGATCGGAAGATTACCAGTTCAAATCCTAGGGTCGATACAGTGATGTCACCAGTGGACCCTTGAGCGCTGTTAACCCCAGTTGCTCCAAAGACACTCACCATCACTTTTTTTAAACAAAAGCATCTACTAACTTAACTGCCACATAAGTGTGAAAAATGGACCCTCTGAAAGTTTGGGGCCCTCAGTTTTCTGGACACTGAACTTCTCTCATTGTTCGCAGGTCAGCCCTTGTTAAAACTTATTCATTTGTGACTCTTCTTCATGCCAACAGAGTTTCTCTTCCACAAGGACACGGTGGTACAGGATGCGCCTGAGGTCATCCAGTTCCTAGACACTCTCATCAGCGTACAACACTTCCTTCAGGTGGGTGCATTCTGCCTCCCCCAGTGTTTGAAGCAGAGCTGCAAGTTTCGCCAGATCTCACGTTGGGAGTCTGACCGATTGTGTGCTCTGCCATGGTTAAACCCCTTCCTTTTGCTCTTTGCCTTCCTTCCAGGAGGGCTTTACAGCCACAGAGCTATTCCTGTACAAGTTCCTTAGAGCCTGGGATGGCTCGCTGCTCCGCCCCCAGGTGCTGGGCCTGTTGAGTGACATCCCTGTGGTCCCGTGCTCTCGTGAGTCATGCCCTCTTTCCAGGGAGATGTTCCGCTCTGCTTATAGAGCTCATTATAGAACTGTCATGGGAGCAGTTTCTTTGTTCCCACTTTTTGTTTTTCCTTTTCCCCAGGTATCAAGCCCTGTCTTTTTGAGCCTCTGATGCAGCTTTTCTTCACATCCTCTTTATTTTTCAAGGTATTTGAGATGCATTTCTTCTATTCCAGGTTTATTTTTCAAAACTACTCCGGTGCTATACATTTTGAATTGCTCACGCTTCTGTCAGAAAGCATGCTGTCTAGCTGTTAGGGCTGTGTCCATTAATAACATTGATAATCAGTAATAAAAATAGATTTCTGTGAATTTTGGCATTTGTTGGTTGCATTTTTTCGAATTGCTGTGTATATTGCAACATCACCACCTAGGTCATACGTAATTTTTCTGCGTAGTGTTACAAACTGTGCTCAGATGTGCACGCGAACTCTTGTCCATGGATGCAGATGGTGTACACCATTGATATTACACCAGACCAGCAGAGGGCAGATGTATTGCAAAAACATAAATATATGCGATATAGTGAAATGGGTATACTGTTATGAACAGTTTTAAAGTTGGTATTTCTAGATGGTACTAAGGTAATATAGTACACTGCGGTATTTTTAAATTAGCTGGGATCACCTCCTGCTGGCTGAATTAATATTTTTTTTACAGTGATTTAAAAATTCTGGATTAGTGCTGCTTTGGAAAATGTCGTCAAATGTTGCATACTGTGGTGTAAAGTAGAACTGCATGATATTGCATTGCGATAAGTGAAATATCCATGAGTGATGATATGATATTTATAAACAAAAAAGATTTCTGTGCCACTTTGGCACTTTCAAATAGACTGTTTACAATGTAAAGTTTTTGTTCTGGCTCAACAAATAGATTAGTTGATCTCATGATTATCAGGTTTTTGCAGCTCTATTCGCTGTGTTTATGTAACTGTTTTTTAAATACGCACCCCCCCCCCCCCCCCGGCAGTGCAGCGTTGTGGAGTGTCTGAACGGCATGCTGCAGAAGTGGCTCACCTGGCACTCTGTCTACGCCTTTGAGGACGAGCTGGACATCAGCGTGAGCAGCCAGACCCTGCTGTCAGTGCCCCCTTACTCATTCACTCAGTACATATTTTCAAAGAGACCCATCGTTGTCTGCACTTTCTTTCCCCATTCACAGCTAATGTTTCTCCTGCAATAATAAGTATCTCCCCCCAGCTGATGGCTGCTTCTGCTTCAGTAACTGCTTCAGTGCCTGCCTTTGTCCCCCTCAGGGTGGGGCTTATTGTCAAAGTGCCGGAAAATCCTAGTCGACACATCCTAGTCTTTCTGCTGCCGTACTCGCCCCTCTCCGCTTAGGTATGCGCGGCCGACTTCTCCTTCTATTTATGGTCCACATCTTGCCGGGATGAGGAGGCTGCAGCATGTGGCTCATTCATAAACCAGGGACCCCCATCCTTTTTAACCTCAAGCTCTACTTCTCAAGTGGCCAGTGTGCCGACATTTACCGTTTCAGATAGAGTGCCATAGCTACTTACTCTATTATTACTCTAGCTATTGCCTTTCTATGTAGTTAACATGCACACAGCAAATCCAGGTAATTCTCCAAATTGAAGAAATGTAAATAAATGTATTTCTGTACCTTAGTGGGACCGCTGGCACTGGGAAGATGCAGCTAGGTAATAATTGACTGCTGTGCTGCTAACTGACTTTTCAGTTCTCTCAGTTTTCGGCTGCGTATGGCTGTTATAGCAGGGAACTCAGACTCGTAGCTTTTGTGCATCGCTTTGAAATGCCGCTCCAAATTGCCCTTCGTCAGTAAAGCCACGCTTACACTGCATATAAGACATATGGACTTTGAATTTGAGTAAACAAAAAATAATCCTCTTCCCACTCTGAATGAAATTGATACATCTTTTGGCTTCTGAGATCTTTGCGTGCTAAATGTTTCCAGTACACAATTAGTTGCACACTGGAAAATGGGTGTGCAAGAGCACGGACGCTTGCGATGCACTTCGCGATCGATCGAAAATTACCCGGTCTAAAGTCTTGCCTGAATTTTTTTGCCTCGAAGAATATGATTGAGGTTCACCAGTTGAGTGCTGAAATAAGATTTCAGAAAACCTGGATGAAAGGGGGTTGGAAGAGTTTCAGATGCATCTTTTTCTGCATAAGATGTGTCGAAAGGCATCGTACCATGTGATATCCTGTTTTGTTTAATACGAGGGGGTGATCGGGTATCTGGGTTTGGATCGTCATGTCATGGACCCTCAGCGGCATGTGTTGGTTTACAGCCAGACACACCCCATACGCTTGCTGTCGCCCCCCTTCAGGAACATGACCCTGTCTGGCCTGATGGACTCCGTCATGGCTCTGGTCCAGTTCGTGGGCCGCATTTCCACCATTGGCCTGCAGCTGGAGCAGTACCATCCCCTGCTACTCAACTTCACCCTGGACTTTTATGAGACGGTACTTTTAAAGAACAATTTTAATAACTCCTTCTTCTGTGCCATTGAGTATGTGGAGTATTTGCATGTGTAGACACACCCTGTATTTCTAGTTTTGTGTGACTGACCTTTCCCACCATGGATGTATTTGTATTCTTGTCTCTCTAAGGTCAGTGACATGTTCCTGAAATACGGCATGCCCCTGGTGGTCCTGCCACCGGAGGGGGTGTTTTACCCAGCCCTCCATGCTACAGAGCCCGTGAGTGTGGATAAACTCTGCCACATCATGTACAGGTGAGCTGACCGCACCCATCCCTCAGTAGGGGTGGGCGTTATGACCAAAATGTCAAATCACAATTTTCTTGGTTAGAATCATGATCCATGGTATGTCTTTTTTTTGTTAATTAATAAAGCTGTCACAATTACTTGATTTTTAAAAAGCATTCATTTAAAATTTCTGTGATCGATTACTCAGCAATATGATAGAGCTGCGTGGTATGACAAATTTATATCACGGTATTTTTTAAACATCATTGTATACGACTATTTTTTTTTTTAAGTATGCCTGGGCGTTTACCATATTTTGCAGGACACATTTTTGCATTGTTCCCACATTAACTATAACTATATTATTTTATTAGCCATTGCGCCTATCCGTTACCTTAATGATAACATGCGGCTAATGTTTTTGTTGGCTAATGTTAAGGTGTGCGCTCACCAAATTAACATTTTTAATAAGTGTTTAATAGTTCACTGTTGCTGGAACGCGAGCTTTACTGACTTTGTGAAGCTTCTCGTAAAGGCCGGGATGTCGGTCTTTAAGATGCTTCTCCAGGTTTTACGTGCTACTTGACTTCGTCACCACAGCTCTGTATCACTGTTTGCATAGAGACTCATCGACATCCACAGCCTCTCCATGCTCATCTGCAAAATACTTCCAAACGTCAGTTTTGCGTCTTTTTATTTATTTATTTTTATTAAAGCGGCTTGTGAAATGCCTTCAACTGCAGCATATGCCATGTTCGGCCAACTCGGTATTTGTGTGTTAACCAGTGTGAATGCGTTCAGTGGCTATTGAGAGGAGGGGAAGGGGTGTGTGCGTGGGCACGCGCCTGTGCTATACTGGTGCTGTGTGAAGTGTGGCGATTGAGGCGCTGTTGGTATCAATAATGGTGAAAGTATCTAATGAGATACTAATTTTTTATATCGATTAGTATCTGTGAATCGATTTGTCAACCGCGGTGTCTCATTTTCAACTCCAGTGTCAGCTGTATCTTCCATTTCTAATCTTTCGCGGTACATTTTTAGTGGTGCAGCAGTGAATAAGGTCCCCCCTTAAACAGTTTCCAGTTGTGCCACTTTCCGAATGCTGTGTAGGCTATTTGAACCGGTATTGCGGTATAAGAAATTCATCTCATAACGATTAAAAAAAAAAAACCCACGTTTTTTGGTATAAACTGGTATACCGCCCAGCACTACAATATGGGTGTTAGGAGGACAGTGTGTAGAGGGTGAGGGTCCAAATAAAGAGTGAAAGCATCATTTGTGTGGAAGCACTTCACATTAAAACTGAATGAGAATGCAGTTGTCGCTTAGTATTGCAGATCAGAACTTAAATATCAGCACAGCACAACTGCAGTACAAACAAATGTTAAAAGAAGAAACTCAGATTTGATGGGCTTGCCCAATAATGCAAGGTAAGCAAAAGACATTTGCCATTTAGCCTCTCGGAGTAGCTTGGCTTGGTGATCACTTTCATTTAAATTATTTTGCTCAATGTCTACGATTCCACTATGTCACAATAATCGCTGATAAAATGAAAGTTAACCCCTTTGATTAGACATATCATTTTATATAATATAGTGTTGTGTATATATAGCCAGTTAATATACACTAACCTAAAGGATTATTAGGAACACCTGTTCAGTTTGTCATTAATGCAATTATCTAATCAACCAATAACATGGCAGTTGCTTCAATGCATTTAGGGGTGTGATCCTGGTCAAGACAATCTCCTGAACTCCAAACTGAATGTCAG
>JABFEA020000002.1:20934953-20949798 GCA_019775915.2 Cyphomyrus plagiostoma
ATATAATCCGTATAGATGCGTTCTATACACATGCATACAGGTGTATATATTATTATAAATATTTAATTGTTTGTATATTGGATGTACGATTGAAAGGGGTGTGAATGATGAACGGATGCCCGTTCTGGTTTTATATTTTAATTGGTCGTTATTTCATCCTAACCTGCACAGTAGTCCAGGAGAAACAACACATCATTCGCCATGTGGGGCATGGTGCAAAAATGTTTTTGTAGGCTACATGTATCCTTATATATAGACATTAAGAATGTTGAAACTTCAATCTTGAAAATTTAGAACCGTATATAAAGAAAAACACATTTCCTTCCACAGTCTGCAGGACAATGTCTAGCTTGGAGAAAACTGTTAAAAATCTCAGGTTGGAAGCGTAATCTGATCTTGGTTAAAACCAGTACAGGTAGGAGCGCTGATGGCGGTTCGGTTCGGCGGTGGCCTTATAGTCGGCTCGGTATGGGAGCGCTGGGGTCCTCAGCTGGGCAGACTAACCGTAAATCCTGCGACACGCAGTCTGTGTTTCTGTGGAAGAGGGAGTGAGCGAGAGAAAGAAAACGGTCTGCCTCTTCCGGGAAAAGGTAATCAACAGTAAAGAAGGTGGCTTATTAAACGCGGACTCTCACCTACCCACCTCTCACACCTTCCCTGCCCGTCGTTAAAGCCCTTCATTGCCTTCACTTACCGCCTTTACATTGTATGTTGGGTTTTTTTCTCCGTCTATCCAGCCCCAAAACAAGCGTCCGTTGTATTCACGACTTCACGTAGAGCGTTCATCAAAACACAAGACGGACACTAATTAGACTGAGGCGTTAAGTTTCCGCAGCTGAGCAGGGCAAAAAAAAAACATGGATGGCTGGAAACCGCTGTACAGATCAACGGGATTTATCTGGTAATGGAGGGGGTTGGTTCATAGCCATGATGTGATCCTTCATCTTACATTAGACTCATAGCCTTTGAGCAAACACGCAGGGCCAGATTTTAAAGAATTAAGTGGCCCTGGGCAACAGCACACATGACGTCAGGTCAGAAAGAAAAGGAGCTGATTAGTGGATCTCGAAATTCAGAAATGCACCTAACACAGGGATAACGTTACGTATAAGCTTTTCAGTGTATGCCATATTAACAGAACAATATGCAATCACATTAAAATATTAGATATTCAATTGCGTTATTCTGTTGTAAAAAATCCGAGAATGGAATTGAGTGGAGTTTGAGGGTTACACATGCCAAATTGTGTATAAGGTTAATCAGGTTAAGAGGGCATGGAGAATCTATTTTCCATGTATGCCTTTTTTAACCTTCAATTGCTTTCATGGTTCCTCCTAAATGTGTATTTCACATGTGTGATATTTATGAGGGTTCCCTGCTTTACTTCTGATGGTCAGTCTTTTGCTATTATTAATCAGTTATCGGTTTCTGGTCCAGAAATATGGCTGGACATTTAATACACAAATAAGATGATATCGATTCCGCACTTCTTAAATTTTCTTTGTGATTTGTGCTCTCCACAAGAAAAGAATGAACCCCTTCTTCTGTTTTCCAATTATTGATTAACAGGTAATTATGTTACAGGTGGCTCCTATAGAGGGCACGTATGAAAATCGTGATACACAGGTGTTGCTTGATTTAACTCAGCATTTGATTTGCAGTTGACAAACCAGTTAAGACAACTTGCTGGCTGAATGCAATTAAAACAATCGGGCAGTTGACATTTGACAGGGAAACACTGTAGCCATTGCAAGTGCCCCCAGCGATCTGAAAGTCTGTAAGATCCCTCAGTTTTGCTGGGATTCACTATCCTGTTTTTTGGGTTACTGGGGAGGGCCGACTTACAGATGTGTGGGAAGCATGTAATTGATTTATTTGGATGGGGGCTGTGTGTGTACTGGTCAAAGGATGCACCTACTTGCGAGGTTAGGGCCTCAGGCGGCTGTCCATAGTTTTACCCACCCTCTGATTGGCTCGTCAGAAGGTACCTGGCACAGCCTGTCATGTCACTTCACCAAGAACCCAGGGCTGAAATGGACTGAAGCCGAAATAAAGGTTGGGGTCAGTATAACACGTGGAGGGAAACAATCCTGTAACTCCATAAATCTCCCCTCCCCACCCCCAAAGGCAGCCAGCCTGGTCCCTGATGACTAGTAAGTATTATTTAGTATCTGGAAGTAGATGCTCCTATATTCCGGCTGAATAGGTTCCTGTCCAGCGAGTTCACTGCTAACACATTTATGGGGCTAATTTACCACCCAGCATCTCTGGAGATGCGCTGTCAGCTTCGGCCTGAAAATGGCACATTCTGGAAAAGTGGCTGCTTTGTGTCAGTACTCAGGCTATAAGTATGTAGGGTGTTAGTACTCAGAGTGTTAGTACACAGGGTATCAGTACTCAGGGTGTTAGTACTCAGAGTGTTAGTACACAGGGTATCAGTACACAGGGTGTCAGTACTCAGAGTATCAGAGCTCACCCCCTTACTGGCGTTTCACCAGGATGCTGCAGTAACTCATACAAAAATAATAGTGACTCTAACAACTTGAGAAAGTTACTGTGTAGTTATTACCCTGGGCTAAGGGGGGCAGTTTCATTAATTAAACAGTGAAAAATAATGGTGTCCTCCAGCAAGATAACTTCAGTGTATGGATGGGGGGGGGTTGGTGAGACTATTGTGATTAAACCGATTATCATCAATGGGGGGCAGCTCCAACTCCAACTTAGGATGGTGCTAATCGCCGTCGCCTTTAATGGCCGCCTGTTTTATGACTGTGCCCCAGCCGCTGTTATTTGTGGCCCATTAGTCTGCCTGCGCAGGTGGACATTTAAACAGTGAGATGGCAGCATTCTGTTTTCTTAATTTTTGATGCCTTTCATCCTGTAATTCTGGGATACTTTGCCTTTTTGCCTTCTCCCCTGTATTGTAATTAAATGTTGCCTGCTGATCGGATGCCGTTTCACTGGCCCACATCTTTTCTTGTGCTTTTTATTTCCTAATATTTTTTTCTTTATTTTACTTCCTCAGCATTACAAGTTGAAGCAGAAAGGGGCGGCATGCAGTCAGTGGTAATTGCTCATCACTGTGTGGTGCTCTGCACTACTCTCTCACCTGATGCCTTACAGATTGTGTTTATGGTTTTGGCTGGCAGAGAAACAGATATTCAATATTTACAAGGTGACAAAAAAAAAAAACCCAAATGACTTTGGATTCGCTAGGGACAGAGGGCCATGGGAAAGCGTTTGAAATGTGACTTCAGTAGGCTGTATCCACAATGAGGGGATGGAGGTGAGGGGTCTCTTGGGTGCCCTCTACAGGTAATTGATTGATCATCTGTTGTGATTTGCTATTTAGCATCATCTGTGTAAACAGGAGCGATTTCGATTCTTGGCATTGCACCTGTTTAGGAGCACCTGTGACATCCTCACCCCATATGCTTCTTGAAAGTACCGTTCTGTCGGCACGAGATCTGTTCAGGGTTTCTCTCTATCTGAGCCGCTCATTAATTCTGCTAATTGCTCTATGCTCTGCTTAATTGAACTTTGTCCCTTGAAAGCCGCAATGTGGGAGGCAGGGGGATTTCATGGTTTCCCTAAAGCTCTGCGCAGGTGCATTCCGGGGGGGGGGGTGAATGCCGTGATCCCGTCCTTATCACCCTATCATCCAGGAACCCACCAAGAGAACAAGCTCATCGAGCATTCTGGGAAAAGGCAGGACCACTGGGGGCTCCCACAATCCCCCAGCTCTGAAGGCATAGTGGCATGGCTCTGCTTGTTTGACGGAGGCCTCAGATCGTTTATCACATCCTGACACCCCCACCCCCCCACTCCCATCAGCCTCTCAGATTTATGGCTTTATTGAACAGGAAAGGTCTCTCTGTTGGCCAGTAATTAATTCTGTCTGGGCTCATTCACTGTGTTAGGTGCTTATTCTCTTTATGTCATTTTGCTTGTCGTCTCTGTAGGGACAGTGGGTGGCCTCATTCACTCCCATCATGAAGCGGATTGATGCTGTTGGTTACAGAGTGCTTCTTGGGACTTCCCTGTGCTGCCAAACCAGCTTAGTGATAGTGCTGCCATCATCTGCAACAGCCTTTAATAACAATAACAATAATACTGACAAATATCATCTCTATGGAGGATTTCTTCACCAGCATTCTTCTGCTTAGGAGCTTAATGCTTGACTTGTCCAGTGCATTTCTGCACCATGCCTACAGGAGGCGCTAAAGATGAACGCCAAGCTGTTGCCCTGGTCCCCGACAGCTCTCACTCCATTGAAGGTCTGCATGTTGGAGAGGTGGGATCACACACGTTGGTTCAGGCTGTTGGGGAGACAAGCCTGATATGGAGAGCCCAAGTCCTGACCTTCTGCTTTGCCTTTAATCAGCTGGACTGTGGCTGCTTCCCCGTTCACTCTGTCTGGAAAGAGCATGTGAATAGAAGCCAGTACACAGCATTTGTGTGACTGGTGGGATATCTGCACCTTACTGATCATTGCATGATTCTGCCTTGCATCCATCATAGTATCTACTTTCTTGGTTATTGTTTCTATGGAAACAAAGTTACAAAGGGACTATTGCTTTGGTCAGTTTGATAGTCCTATGAGAACGGTGATGCTTCCAAGGCTATTTGACTTCCTTCTCTAGTCTGTGCTCTTCAACACTCAGGGATACAGTTCAGAGCTGCGATCCAGCATAGTGCGGATTGGTATCCCGCTTCTCCGCTCCCATCTGCCCTTTCCGGAACATTTGGACTGGATGCTCGGGAGATGCTCGGGGAAAGATTCAGCTGCATCGTTATTACAGCTCTGACCTTTAAATGTGAGACTGACATTGGATTTTTTTTATTTTTAATAGCTCAGCTGGATTTAGTCACATACAGGCAAAAAATATTTCTGAGTATATTGAAGAAGTTTTTCCACAGTTCAAAAGTATTTTTCCCATCAAAGATTAAGAAATTCGTCTGGGTGTTGAGTCAGCCAAACAGTTTGGTGTGGAGGTGTCAATCCCTGCTCCCCCAGGCCTGCACTCATGCTTTTTTATTTCTATTTGAACAACTTCAGTATAGACGCCGTTTTTATGGTAAGCTACCTTCCCTGGGGTTTCTGGTGTCCATCTTGTGCTCCAGGCAGCTCCATGCTCAGTGGCTCCAGGCAGCTGGTCTGGGGCTGTTTAGGGTTCCTGTGGGGAAGGGTGGGTGTTGGTTCTGTCCTGAGGTGGGGGGTATGTGTCGGATATGTTCTGAGGTGGGTAATCAGTGCCAGTTCTGTGTTGAGGTGAGGGGGGTCGGTGCTGGTTCTGTCCTAAGGTTGGGGGGGGGGTCAGTGTTAGTTCTGTTCTGAGGTGGGGGGGGTGTTTGTGTTGGTTCTGTTCTGAGGTGGCGGAGTTGTTTTGTTCTGAGGCAAGGGGTCAGGTGGGTGTCAGTGCTGTTCCAAGATGGGGGGGGTCAGGCGAGGTATCAATTCCATGTAAGTCAGGTTGAGTCAGGTTGAGTATTTTCTACGCCTGATTCGTTCAGTGGTGATCTCGCAAATCTACCCTTTCCTGGGGTCTGAGGTCACTCCTCTGTGTCTCCCTTTATGGAGGGATCACGCCTTCCCCCCTCCCCCCTGGCATGGGTGGTCTCTGCTCTTCCGGACACACGATCCCCCTAACTGCCTCTAGGCTGGGATTCCTGTGTGATTCTCCTATGCCGGATTTGCCGCTGCCACAGGCTCTTCCCTCCCCCGCTGAGGCTATGTCGCCATCGGCTGTTGGTAATCCAGTGTCCGCCCCATGCTGAGCTTCTGCCTCACGTGTAACAATTGTGTCGTAGCGTCGGCGCCCCCACTCACTCCATAAGGGGTTGGCAGAGCGGTAAATGTAAACACATATGATCCACGTAGAGATCCGCAGTGAAGGCCCAATGGACGACTGGTTCTCTGCCCTAACAGTCGGACGAGGAACTGCAGCCCAGGGCATGAGGATGCTATTTTGGATCGTATTTGGAGCCAGGTTTTTAATTATTATTATTATTATTATTATTATTTTTAATCCCCTGTTCTGTGTCTTCTTGACTGTGAGTGTTGCATCAGTACCAGAGCTAAGGAGTCCCCACCCCACCCCTCATTTCAGACACACTGAGTGAGCTTGCGTGCCGGGTGCCATGTGCCATGCTCTCGTGGCGACAGGGCGTCTGAACGCACACATGCCCACGCGACCCTGGTTTGAGAAACCCGCCGTGAAGCTTGGGAGGGTCCTGTGCCGATGGACACAGTGGTGGTCCTTACTTGGCCAAGCCCTGTCGCCCTTCGTGTTCCACTCGCTGTGCCATGTCCGGTACAGCCGGATAATTCACTCTCTCTGTGGCCTCCTCCTGTGCCCTGATTTGTAATGTGTGGCAGTTGCAAGTGACCTAATCAGTTGAGATGGTAGTCAAGAGATGGGTAAGAAAGGGCAGGTGGTATGAGACTCTGGGGCTCAGATTCCTGGGTCAAATCCTGGTCAGCTGAGAAATCGTATCACCACTGGAACCTTGAGCAAAACCCTTAACCCCAGATAAATGGCTGACCCTGAGCTCTGACTCCACGTGTCTGATGGAGAGCAGAATGGGTTTTTTGAGGAGTGAAGCTCATTGTTCTTGCAGTTTTTACAATGGCATTGTCTTCCAAAGCCTTGGCCCCCTGGGTGTGGACCATTGCCTGCTGATTCAAACAGCTGAGGGTGAAAGGACTTACATGTGCATGTGTCTGAGGAGAAGCTGTTCTGCTTTTTCATAGGTTCTCAGTCCAGCCTGTGTTGGGCTGTGTGAATAATATTCAGGAAAATATTCTTCTGCATCTCTTACTAAGCCCAACTAAAATGAGGTGATTTCTGGTATCAGGGTTCATGTTCAGAGTTCAAGAGGTGTTCAGAGTTTATAAGAACAAGAAATTTACAAATGAGAGGAGGAGGCCATTCAGCCCATCAAGCTCGTTTGGGGAGAACTTAACTAATAGCTCAGAGTTGTTCAAATCTGGTCTAGCTCTGATTTAAAGGAACCCAGGGTTTTAGCTTTCGTTACACTAGCAGGAAGACTATTCCATACTCAAACAACATACTGCGTAAAGAAATACTTTCTCAGATCTATTTTAAATATCTTCTCCTGCTAATTTCCACGTATGGCCATGAGTTCTAGTCTTTAAACTAATATTGAAGTAGCCATTTGGCTGAAAAGCATCCAGACCTGTTAGAATCTTATATACCTGGATCATGTCCCTCTTAGTCTCCTTTGCTTGAGGCTAAAAAGATTGAGCTCAGCTAACCTTTCCTCATAAGACATTCCTCTAAGACCAGGAATCATTCTCGTAGCCCTACATTGAACCCTTTCCGAGGCAACATCAACATACACACTGAGGTCTTTCTCATAATAAGCTACTTTTATTTCAGTGGAACCCATAAAATACCTACTTTATATTTCTGCTCCCTGCATGGATTACCTTACATTTATCTACATTAAATTTCATCTGCCATGTATCAGCCCAGCCGCTAATTAAATCCAGATCCCATTGTAGCCTCTCTGCTGCTAGATCAGTATCTGCTACACCACCCACCTTGGTGTCGTCTGCAAATTTCACCAGTTTACTGTATGTATTGGTGTCAATATCATTAATGTAAATTAGGAACAATAGTGATCCTAAAATTGAACCCTGCGGTACCCCACTATGTACGTAGGCCCACTGTGACATTGTGCCTCTAATAACTACCCACTGCTTCCTGTCTGTTAACCAGTTTTCGAGAGGGATGTTTTTTGCTTGCAGGCTCTTGGGGGGGGGGGGGACACTTGTTCAAGGCTCAAATGCAAACTGGCATGCAGAATTTCATGCAAGTGAGCAAATGGAGAGATGAGAGGTGAAATGCATGAACATACACAGGCTTAAGAGCAGCACAAGTCAGAGAGACAGTCATGTGGTTCATGTGGTGGGGAGAGGAGCCTTTAGCACAGAGGTTCTTTGATTGGAGGATTCGCGTCTCTCTTAATGGTGGGAAATAATGACAAGTGAAATTAAATGATAATGAAATAATGGCAAATAACAGCGGAGGAGAAACACTGCTACATAACTGAACACTGTTGATTAACTGAAGTACCTGATCATGATTAAATCCACGTCTGGCTGAAACGTTTTGATGCACATGCACTCTGTTGGTACCAGCCTGCCAATTCGCTCTGTTAGTTACTTTCTGAATGCATGGAGAGCAGCCTCCCTTTGGATGGAGCTCCTGCTCCACCCACAGACAGCCCCTGCTCGCTGATTGGCTGAATGCTCTGGGTCATTGAACATCAGCACTGTGACATTGCTGGTGCCCTGTTCCTTCCTGGTAAAGGAGACTGGCAATAACTGCTGCTATCTTTGTCTTTTTATTCTTTCATTCCCTGGGAGTGGCTGGGAATACCGGCTCTGCTCGGAATGCTGGCTCCACTCCGATGTTTGGCTCACGGAGGCCGGCTAAGCTCTGCGTTTGCTTACTTGCTCCTATTTGGTAGCAGTTCAGCAGCTGGACTTGCTGCAGGTGATGATCGCTGCTGTTTCACCGGCCCAAATCCCCCCCCGCCCCCCCCGCTCCTCCCTCATAAGTTATAGAGTAACAAGGTGGCATGTAGTCCACGACACAAAGACCATCGCTATAGCAACCGTACCTCAGCTTCCAGCTGAAAGTGCTCAGGGACACAGCAGGGTGAAGTGCGGGTGATGTAGGCTGGAATAAATTTCAAAAAAGTCGGCGAAATCTTCTAATTAAGGCTTGGGGTGCAGAGCGACAGAGGGGAGGTGTCTTCCGCCACAGGAGCGGCTCGCTCAGCCCTGAGGCCATAGCGTTCGGCTCCTGCCAGTTCCATCATGCACACGGAAACACTTGCTGAGGTCACTGCCGCCTGGATCGGCGAGGGGTGGTTCACCGGGGTAAAGCATTGTGAGGAAAAATCCAGCAAGACATCAGGAATGAGGCTGGTGTCAGAAACTAAAAGGAGGCATCATCATCAGCGCACTGGCTGCTGAGGCTCAGAAACAGCAGCCATGAACCAACCTAAGAGAGCACAAACCGGCTCAGACTGCCCCTAACTGGCTCGAAACAGCCCAAACTCGCCTGAACTGGCCTAAAACAGCCTGGACCGGCCTGAAATTGCCCAAACTGGCCAATGTTGCCCTGAACCAGCCTGGACTGTCCGGCGGCTCCGCGCTAAAGGCCATTTTAAGCTTCTTTAGCTTCCTTGGCTCTTTGTACAAATCCCTGTGATCTCCTCTCTCCTAGGATAAAATTCATGTACACTTTTGGGGGCAGATGGAATTGTTAATTCACCGTTTCTCCATGGCGTCAGCATGGGATACTAGGCTGGGTGTCAGAAGAGAAGTGGCCTGGTGTGTGGGGGGGTGCTATAAGATGAGGAAGAGGAGGTGCTGTGTCTGTCCCTTGGCAGGGAGACCGTTGCCGGGAGGGGCCTCTTTGGAGGGGAACTGAAGGTTTTAGCTGCATGAAATCATCCAAATTTACGGCTTTTTGTTCTCCTCTCTGCACCATGGGGCTCTGACCCGGGACAATGAGGTGGAAATGACTTTGAATTAATTAAACTTTAAAGATGGGAGGGGGGCAGGCTGTACATAGCTGACTGTCCAGTGCGAGGGGGCAGAGGGTCTGCAGGGTAGGGCGGCAGGCTGGCCTCCATCATGTAACTATGTAAGCAACGGGCAAATGCTGGAGGTCGCACAGCAGAAGCACCCTGAGTGCAGCCACAGCGTACTGGGGAGTTACATTGTTTACTGGTGTCTTCCACTGGTGGTGAACGGTGATGATGTGATGGTGAAGTACCAGCTTCCTGCTTCACACAACTGAGCTCCTGAGGGCAGAAGCTGCAGTCTTGTTCCTGCACACACTTCTTCAGGGTCACCGAAATGGACGTGGGGCAGACGGGAGCAGCCAAGGTGGTCCTGCCTGATGTCGCTGCCCCATTGAGGATCGCGTTGGTGCAGGGTTGGTGTTCAGTTCTGCAGAGCTGAGCTGGGCCCGCAGCTTTCAGCAAGAGGCTTTGGTCTGGTGGTCTGATTGGACTGAGAAGGGGAATCTCATGCCCGTGTGAAACTATATGAATGTGATAGAAATCTGGGCTTCCCACACATAGGAGAAGACCTGTCAAGCAAGTTGCAACGTCGATGTTTAATTAGGCAATTTCCATCCTGTGTTAAGCCTTTTGGTGGTGTGGGGGGTTGGGGGGGTGTGCATTTAGTGTCCAGCAGAAAGGAAGGTAGCGATGTGCTTCGGCAGATTTGACTCTGATGTCACAAGGGCAGATTTTCCTTTCAAGAGAGAAGAAAGTATTGGTGTGTATGTGCAAGAGAGAAGGATGGGGAGAGGGGGAGAGAGAGAGGGAAAGTGGTTTGTGGACTAGTAGCTGGATTAGTACAATGTGATGAAAGGATCTGGCTTTTTAGTTGCGCCTGGATTGGACTTCAGAACATCATAGGAGAAGAACAGGTGAGGGGCAGCAGCCCCCCGTCACACGGAGCTGCATGTCTGACAGAAATCCATCAATCACAGCCTCACTAATGGGTGAGCGAGATGGGGTTGGGATTTTTGCCAAAGGCAAGCGCTCCCTCCCTGAATCACACACTGCAGTCCCTCATCCTCCATGGCTTTTCCCGGGGAGGGGGGGGGCTTTCACAGCATCAATCATGCTCTGCAGCTCCTGCCAGGTAGATCCTGTCGTCCGGCTGCATGTAATTTGTTTATCTCTGTCCTCAGGAGGCGTCTCTGTACCTTGTTAATGCCACCGGGGCCTAGGAATGTCACTCACTGAAATGGGAGTCCATTGTGAAAACCGCACGGCCACATGACACGACACAGTGTTGTGGTCTCACATGGCCTCCGAAAGCGGGAGGGCAATGAGCCTTGGCATTTAAACGAGAGGAAATCAAACTGCCGTTTCCATGTTCAAATCCTCGGAGAAGGTGCCCCTTTTTTAAGTCATTCTACATTTTGTTTTTGTAGATGACATTCAGAGCAATGTAGACATACTTGTGTTTCATAGACAAGTGTGCTGTCAGTAATAACCACCATTAAAGATATAAGTTTATCTTTCAAATCATTCAAACGCCCTGAGTGGCTGCTTGGCTGTGTGTTGCCAGTACAGTGAGGTACATAACTGGGAAATTAGCAGGCTGGGAAGTGTGAGACTGCATAGGCACCAGTGACGATGGGGACAGGCGAGTGGGGACAGCAGGGAGGCAGGGGTCCTGAAGACTGCTGAGATTGTGATGAATGGTGACTGTACTGCCTCTGTACTGCCTCTGTACTGCCTCTGACCTCCAGATGGGAGAGGATGGACAGACTGGGGGCCTGTATCACGAAGCTGGATTTTTAGGTGGAAGGATAACTTGTTGTATTTAAGGTAGTCTGGGCAAAATGTAAAAACTAAGAAAGAAGATCAAGTCCATTTAAATTGGGCTACCTTAAATCCGACAAGTTATCTTGCAAGCCAAAACAATCTCAATTCGTGATACAGGCACACACGCAAAGTCGCTTTGAGTGACAGGCTACTTTGCGTAATTCCACTCGCAGCATTCAAAAAGTTTGTTTATGCGCCTTAGTGGCGAGTGTCTGAAGGCCAGCTGATGCCGGTGCCTGAGAACATCAGAGCTCACGAGAGTGTGAGGCGAAGACCTTGATGTCCCTGCACCTCCCGTGAGCTGCCGCCCTTTGCTCAGGCGCCCAAGGCGGCGACCATAAATAGCTACATCTCAATCCAAAACTATTTTATGCTGTAACCGCTTGCAGGCCTGTTTGTCAGTAGATCTCGCCTTGCCGTGCTACAGAGTTGTTTGCCTGTCGTTCGGCCGCAGGAAGGCAGAAGTTCCCCTGTCCTTAACATTAGTTTGATCCAAATTATGTATGAATATCCTTCCCGTTTGTTTTATTTTTACAGTGGATGATACCAAGCAGGCCTGTAATAGACATTTCTAGAAATGTATTAGTGAAAAGAAAACCCAGCAAGATGTTCAAGTAATCATAGAAATTCTAACAATTCAAATGGATAAAGAAGTTTGAATAAGAAAGCAAGATTATAAACATAAATTGAGCAAAATATGAAATGAAATAGCTTTATAGCAGTATTTCAAATGCTGCATTGTGTGGGTGCCATAGCTAAATGACGTGATATCATTTGAAATTATGGGCCGTCCCCTGTGATTAGCCTGAATAGCACTCTTCGTCTTTTGCCAGATGAATTGATTCTCTGCCGTCAATATGGGTTCTATAGACTGAGCTCTGTAGTGTCTCACGCAGACCCGCAGCGCTCCTGCATCCGGCGATCAGTAAAGGTTGTGTCTCGCTCTTTGTCCTGATCTGTGACCTTCTCCAGCTTCAGGGGTACAGTTACCATGGTTTCACAAGTGCGATACGTCATAAAACCCTGCACAGAACCTAGCAATAAAACGGCGGGATGACGGAAACATGTAGTGATACAATGTAAATGTATTGCACGGAAGAGTAAAGCACAATAGAATGGTCAGTCTGTTTGTTATCTTGTACGACTGCTTCAGCAGTATTATTTTTTTCTCAGCACCACACAAAGATGCACTTCGGCAAAAATGTTGCTCCTCCAGCATTAAGGAATTAAGGACATTTGGTCTGACTGTCCTCTGTGCACATGCAACCATCACCTGTGATGAACCCTGAGCTCACAGGGACCCCAGCAGTGCATTCTGGGTAACCTGTTAATTAACCTCCCTTTTCTGTTTAGAAACAAAGTAACTGCTTTCAAGTATGTTATTGATCTTTGCATCCCTTTGCTGCTAAACCATCTTCATGCTGAGGTCCAAAGAAATTGCAAGGACCTTATTTAAGTATTTATCTCCTTAGTGGACTCATCTTTTGGAGGAAAAAAAATGATTATTTTTCGGTGCAAAACACAATTATACTACTCGATGTTTGCCACCACATGAAAACTGAGATAAAACACCATGCGTTTTTATACTTAGAATACAATAACAGCTTCTCTACTCTAGTATGAACCGTGTTTGTCCCTGCTAGTTCATGTAATTTATTTTTAAATCATGCCCCAAAGGAGTACATTCAGCAACCACTGGAGGTTACAGAAGGGAGAAGAAATAAGAAATAAACTTCACTGATGGTTATAGTAGGACTGACCCCCCCCTCCCTTGCAGCGTGACCCGGGTGCCTGCTACCCGACCCTCCCTGGCCAGGTCAGCCTATGGGCGTTGTATTCGCAGGTGGCGTGGACTGGGGATCTGGCCCACACTTCTCCTGCCTGGTGGAACCTTGGACCTGTAGGTCAGCTTGCATTCGGCGATCTGAGAGGACGAGGCGATTTCCATGCAATTCGTACAGCAGAAAAGACAGGCCTGACCTGCGAATGACTTATAAATATTCCATCGTGAGCGGAGTGGGAAAGCGGCTGAGAGCAGGGCCTCCGCGCCCGACCTCCCTGCTTCGGGCCACAGGGCCGGGCACAGAGGCCGCGTGCTTTGTGATCTGCTACACAGGCGTTCAGAGCCCAGCCAGGCTGCCGTAGTCAGGAATACAAACTCACAAAATACTGTGTTTGGCTATGTAAGAGATTTAGGGGCAAATGGGTCTTTATTTGTTTCAAGATAATTTCAGGAATGAGGTTCAGGTGTCCTGGGGCTGTGTGTCGTTACCAAACATGTGACGTTGGGTGTTTTCTATTTGGTTCCCAGAACTCATGTTCAGACTCTGATGTCCAAACTGATACTTCACAGGGAAAAAACCAAAATGGAAATAGCATGTGAATTGGGTAAGACCAGAAACTCACTCATTTTCATCTGTATGGGGAAGCTCTCTTTCTTTCCTCCCCTGTCTTGCTCTCCATGAGACACACAGACACATATAGAGGTGAGAGGAAGCTTTCAGGGCATAAAGAGTAGGGTCCAGCATCCTGGAGCAATTGGTGGTTAAGGGTCTTACTCAAGGGCCCAGCGGTGGTACTACCTTGCCAGATGGGGGTTTTGAACCCACGGGCACAAAGTCCCACAGCCCTCAAAACAAGTGCCTTTATGTGCTTTTCATTCTGTCCCCCCCCCCCCCCACCATGATTTTCTTAAACTCGTTGGGTAAAACCCCGCCTTTCATTGCTGTGCTGGGTGCTTCTGAGATACTCTATTCAGGAGGTTCCGGGTTTGATTTTACATTGAATTGTCCAGAGAACAGCCTGTAGTGGAAAGTCTGAATTTTTAGTTGAGCTGTAGTTCCGGTAATATTCACTTTTCTGAGAGCCTGGATCATGTAATTTGGTGGACGCCCCCCAGCCATGTTCTCTAGTGGCAGAGGCATAGCAACGAGCTTGGAATGAATCAGAGGCAATATGAGTGGGCAGGGAGGCCATTTGTCCTCAGTGTTGTGTGATGATAGTGATGATTCTTTTTGCTTAAGATGAGAGCTGACACTCTAATAAAATCCATACTGTTCCCAAAGAATCCACCCAGTTGTTAACAAATATATGTGATTGGAGCCTCGGACCAGTGGACTTGTGAATGGGGTGAGCGACTGCCGTCTTTGCTAAGGACCCAGGGACACCTGACATCCTTCCTTTTTGGTTAATTTTTATTAAGCTCTAACAGCTGGGATCTAATTTCCTAAGCGTCAGCGTGGATAAACAAAGCAAATGCTTTGCTCAGAGACAGCAAAATCATCCGGTCGATCATCCAGGCTGTAGATCCCAGCCCTGGGTGGGGAATCGCAGAGCATGCTGAATTTCCACAATTAGGAAGGTTCCCATGAGGAGGATCCTACCCTTCTCAGAGGTGAGGGATGGGGGGGGGGGGCGGGTGTACATTTACAGCCCATCCAGAAACAGCTGCATA